>CM060113.1:650000-652500 GCA_030522415.1 Channallabes apus
CATTTGTAGCTGAAAGATTTTGTAAGTTCATGATCTTATAAGTGAAATCTTAAATTTTTCTTCTTTTTGCTAATAATCACATAATCCTGAATTAATCATGAAAAAAGATCCAGTGTCTCAACGCTCTCTCATTAACAACATGTAAACCTCTCACATACGACGTTACGCATGTATTCCTTTCATTGTTTGGTCCTCTTTACACACACCCACACACACACACACACACACACACACACAGTAAAAGGTCACACTTCCTGTGCAGCAGAAATCTGAATGCACTAACCTTTCCTCAGGCCATGACATCACATCATCCTCAACTGCAAAGACTCATGGGTAATATTTATTCCCCTAAATATCCTGCTTCGGGCAGCATAGACAAACACATGCACATGCACACACTCTCTAAAAGGACAGTTTTATTTTAGTTAGTGTGGAAATAAAAAGTTTCTAATTAAAACATTTTAGCCACCACTTTTTTTTTTTTTTTTTTTTTTTACCTGCCACTTATAGATTCATATATACGGTGAATGCAAAGTACATTGCAAAGTACAACTACAAGCATAAATGTATTTTATTGGGATTTTATATAAGAGACCAACACAGACTGACACATAATTGTGAAGTGGAAGAAAATTGATGAATGGTTTTTAAAAATTTTGTGTGGTGTGCATTTAATTTACTAATTAGTAAATACAGTCTACACATAAATACGGCTGTGTGAAGCCCTCAGAGGTTTGTTAGAGAACATTAGTAAACAAACAGCATCATGAAGCCCAAGGAACACAGCAGACAGGTCAGGGATAAAGGTGTGGAGAAGTTTAAAGCAAGTTTAGGTTATAAAAAATATCCCAAGCTTTGAACTTCTCATGGAGCGCTGTTCAATCTATCATCAGAAAATGGAAAGCGTATGGCACAACTGCAAACCTACCAGGACATGGGGGTCCACCTAAACTGACAGGCCAGGCGAGGACACCATTAATCAGAGAAGCAGCCAAGAGGCCCATGGCAATGCTGAAGGAGCTGCAGAGATCCACAGCTCAGGTGGGAGAATTTGTGGGAGAATTTGTGGAGGACGACTATTACTCATGACCTCCACAAATCTGGCCTTTATGGAAGAGTGACAAGAAGAAAGAATTGTTGAAAGAAAGCCATAAGAAGTCCTGATTGCAGTTTGTGGAGTCATTTGAGGAGACACAGCAAACGTGTAGAAGAACGTGTTCTGGTCAGATGAGACAAATACAGGGCCTTAGACACGTCTGCACACGACCCTTCCAGCAGGACAATGACCCCAAACATACAGTACAGCCAGAGCTACAATGGAATGGTTTAGATCAAAGTATATTCATGTGTTAGAACGGACCATTCAAAGTCCAGACCTGAATCTAATTGAGGATCTGTGGCAAGATGTGAAAATTGTTTACAGACGCTCTCCATCCGATCTGACTGAGATTGTTTACAAAAGAAGAATTTCACTCTCTAGATGTGCAAAGCTGGAAGAGAGATAATATTTCATTCTGTTACTTTTCACTACTTCTGTAACCGGTGCATGTTTAACATTCTGTTCTGTGACAATGCGTTTGTAACAAGTGATATAGTAAATATAATAAAGGTGTTGATTTGCTAATAAGTGGGCGGGGCTTGTGCACTTTAAAGCATCTGTACATTAACAGACACACGGCAGCTTCTTCAGAACCACAAGCTTCCTGCTGAGTTTCATCATTTTATCCTTCACACCAGATACAGAACCTATATGTGTGTGTGTGTGTGTGTGTGTGTGTGTGTGTGTGTGTGTGTGTGTGTGTGTGTGTGTGAACTTCTGCCGCTCTTCATCTTTCTATCAGAGGCTTGGAGGAGGAAAAGACTTTCATCTCCTGCTTTCAAATCCCAGATCAGCTACAAACCAGAGAGACAGATAGCTGGATAAATAAATATCTATCTGTCTACAGTTCCAGTCAGACACACACACACACACACACACACACACACACACACACACACACACACACACACACACTATGAACATGAACCTCACGGCAATATTATGTTTTCAGGTTATTTCTTTGAACTGTGTTTTTCCGGAACAGAATGATTGTAAACACACACACACAGACACACACACACACACACATCACGCAGGTTTTTTATTTCTTTGGTGATGATTTATGAAAATGCAGTTAATAGAAACTGCAGATGGATGGATGCTGTATGAGAAGGAAGAAGTGAAGATAAAGAGATAAAAACTCATCATATGGTGAAGTTTTATTTCATGTCCAGTTTCGTCTCTCTGGTCTTCTGGTGCTGCTTCATCTCAAAGCTCCGCCTTCATGTGAACACGCCCCTCTCTTATCCACACAAATCTCACTAATCGTCATCACCATCATCATCATCATCATCACCAATTTCACCATCATCATCATCATCATCATCATCACCAATTTCATCATCATCATCACCATGACATCATCATCATCATCATCATCATCACCATCACCATGACATC
>CM060113.1:657500-690000 GCA_030522415.1 Channallabes apus
TGGTGCTGTTCCCAAACCAAACTGTTTTTCAGTGGTGATGGCCTTTGTCTGGCTGAAATTCAGGAGATGGCTGTTCTCCTGGAACCAGTGTTCCATGCTATAACTCTCCTGAAAACTGGTCTTTTCACCATTATTAATTGATCACACATGTCCTCTACTACTCTACAGCACATTGAAATTATGTTTTCAGATATCCCTGTTAAGAAGCTGAGGTCAAAGTGCAGGGTGAGCCAGGATAGATCACCCCATGAGCAGAGGGCCTAAGAGTGGCAACTTGCCGGTGCTGGGGCTTAAACCTCCAACCTTCTGGTAAGTAACCCAGAGCCTTAACCATCTGAGCCACAACTGCCCCAGATTTATATTCACACATTTAGGCATTTGGCAGATGCTCTTATCCATAGTGACTACAAACGTTTTTTGAAGTTTCCATCCTTGGATATATCCTTGGATCCACTGGTTACTAGGTTAGTAATTAAGTACTACCAGTCACACAATGTTGGGAAGGGTTTTTTAAGATGGGGAGGGAATTAACCTATATATCTAAGAAACATATAAATCTTTAGTCATCACTTGAAGATGCCAGTGACTCGGCTGTGTGGACATCTAGAGAAAGTTAATTCTACCACCTAGGTGCCAAAACAGAAAACAGTTTAGATGCATATCTTCCTCGAGGATCAGAGGGCACTTGTGGTGCGCTGATTTGAACCCTGGACCCTCAGATTAAAAGTGGTTTTATGGTTTTATCCGCCCACAGCTTCTGGTTGGAGAACATCCTGACAAATGTGTTTTGGATGATATCATCCACCAGTTTGAAACTGAACTTCACAACCACTTCCACAGAAACTTTAATGTCCTCAAAACTGCTCTGTAACATGTCTCAATTTCCTTCACCCAAAGAGTCTGGTAAACGGCAACCAACTGGTCCATCAGCTCATGACATAACCCTGAACCAAAGCTTCCTGTTTCAGCCTTTGTTTGAATTTAAGCATAAGGAAGATGATGGCCTGGTCCAATTTCCCAAATGGTAAAGGAGACTGTGGCTTGTAGCCACCCATAAATAGGGTGTAGCAGTGAACAAAGATCCTTTTGCCCCTTGTGGGGAGGTGATGTGTTGGTTTAATTTTGGCATTGCATGTTTGAGGTTGGCACTGTTACAGTTCCCCTGCCACAACAAATGCCATGTCCCAGTGATGAATCTGGTGCCTGAACAAGTGCCTCTTCATATAAGGCAGTGTCCATGTCCTACTGAGGTAGAATATAAACAGTGCAGTAGAAAGGGTGACCAGTGGTGGATCAAACGAGGGCAGTACTGACTCAAAGGTTAAGGCTGTGGGTTACTGATGGGAAGGTCGGGATTTAAGCCCCAGCACTGCCAGGTTGCTATTGTTGAGCTCTTGAGCAAGGCTTTTAAGCCCCATCCGCCCCATGGGCCGCTGTATCCTGGCTGACCCTGTGCTCTGATGCCAGTTTCTCACTGGGGTATGCAAAATATTATTTCATTGTGCAGTAAAGTACGTGTGACAAATAACTGAATCTTGTCTTAATTGAGGATAAAGAGATCCAGGTTGGGTGTGCAGGAGTTTGTGAAAGGTACAATCTCACCAATTGTTGTTTACCATCACACACACACACACACACACACACACACACACACACCACCTCCCTGTGACTTAGTCTCTATTGCTCAGCCCATGCAGTAAACTGAGAACAGCTCAGCTGGATGGATAGAGTGGACCGGTGCCACTGCCATGTACAGGAGACCGCAGTCCCAAATGCCCCGTCTGGACTATAAGACTGAGACCCTGAGACTGTCGAGTTTGTTCTGCATAGACTGGATGCTAGGCACGGGAGCAAGATTTGCACGACCCCTCAGCCTGTTCCTGACACCAACTTTTACTTTTACACCAGCTTTTACTTCATGGCCTGACTTGGGTCACATCATTGCTGTTCCACTGAATCTCACTCAGATCAAGTGTTACAAATGTTGGAAGATGTGTATTGTAGACCAAAATAATTTATCATCAGGGACTATCTGACCATTTTGATTCATACACATTCACTTTCCATATAAACTTAAATAATTTATTTGATTGTGTAAAGTTGCTTTGCGACAATAGCCCGATTTGGACGGGACTAGTTTTACAGGAGGTCGTTAGAGAAATTTCTGTTTCACAGACGAACTTTGTGATTTTAATTGCGTCTGAATCTGCCATGTCTGTCTTTCTCTCACTCGACCTCTGTAAAAATTACAGAGCAAATTACCTACTGTTTTTCAGCAAACTCGGAGGTGCTCGGAGAAATCTAATCTAATCTAATCTAATCTAATCTAATCTAAAACTCAAACGTCGTTTGGAAAACTAGTCCCGTCAGAAGAGGGCTAATGACAATTGTTATGGCAAATTTCTCTCACACATATGCACACTCCATCCACAGTGTGTGTTGGTTTTACTTGTCCCCACAGCGTGATGTTAGCCATTATCACACACTTACTGCCTCTGCAAATTAATTTTGCCCTGGCAAACAACTTCAGAACAGTTTTAATAATGAATATTCATTAGCTGGATCTTCTGCTGAACACTGAATATTTATGAGATGCTAATCTTATGTGCTGGACCTTCTCATTGGCGATTCAGGCTCAAAAATATACTTAAAATGTCTACTTCAAATTTTTAAATAAGTACTAAGGTCACCCCGCCCACTACAGGTCAGTGTGTGTAAATGAACACAGGTGAAAGAAAAGAAAATACAGAAGAAAAATACAGAAATGTTATAAATGAGTTGCTTCTTATTTATCTCAAGTATTAATATGAATATGACATGAGTATTTACCTATAAGATACTAAGTGTGTTCAAATATGTATACTGGACAGAAACCTAACACACACACACACACACACACTCACACACACACGGGGGGGTTGTTATTGGTTGTTACACAATCTGTTTTTTCAGTTCTAACCACAGCGACATACACAGTACACTCACCTCCACCACCCCTACATCTGTCCCTGTGTGTGTGTGTGTGTGTGTGTGTGTGTGTGTGTGTGTGTGTGTGTGTGTGTGTGTGTGTGTGTGTGTTTTGTTGGACAGCATCTGGACCTAATGAGGCTCACCGTGTACCACTGCACCCGTTTAGCACCTTCCAAAACCACACACACACACACACACACACACACACACACACACACACACACACACACACACACACACACACACACAATGGTTAAACCTCCAGCTGTGTTGCACATCACATATAATAATTTTAATTCTCTAGTGTGTTTTTTTGAGGAGCAATAGGTAGCCCTGTATTTCTGCATTTGTGTGCGTGAGTGTGTGAGAGAGGGGGAGAGAGACAGAGACAGAGAGAGAATCCCCCCCTGAATGCCCGAAATATCACCACATTCGCCTCAACAGCAAACGCTAACCCTAACCCTGATCCAAACCCCTGACACACCAGGGACCCTCTGATCCTCCGTGAGGCAGAGCACTGTGACCCATCAGGCAGGAGGATGAGACTCACACTGCACCTCACCTCCTACGGAGCGGCTCGAGGTCCAGGCAGACTGTAACATTACACAGGGATGACTGACTCGCGGCTCACATGGGCCGAATGTGTACATTCCTCCTAATGTAGCATTTTAGCACATAATGTTACACACAGTGTTAATCAGTTTCATGGTATATAGGAAATTATATATACAGTATACACACACACTATAATTTAAGTCAGTATTGATGTGTCAGTGTCTCTTCGTTCTGTTTGCTTGTGCAGTGAAGTTGTGCCCTGTATAAAGGCTAAGCTCCTGTGCTCAGGTGAGTTGATGGTGGAGGATACGGGCATTGACTATGACCAGGCTATCACTGATAATGCAGCTAATGCAGTTAACACTGCTAACATTGCTACTGCAGACACGGGCAACAGTTTTGATGGTCAGAGAACAATCCTTCATTACGGCTCAAGGACAAAACTGAGTGTGAATCTGAAGTGTGAAGTGGTGCGAGGATTCCCTAAGATTCCCATTTGCTCATCCCAAAGGCGGAACACGCAGCGCTGACACACAACATGAGTGTGTAACTGAGGAGAGTAAAGCAGATGTAAACTGCTGTGACGTCATCATGATGTGCGTTCTGTGTATTGTTTCATTTACTGGACATTAAGTGCTGAGGTTTATAATCAACTGTTCCACCTGAGTGAAGATTCATGTCTGTGTTAGCCATATGTGTCTGTGCATGTGTGAGAGAGAAACAGTGTTAGCGTTAGCGTCTGTGCTAATCTGTGTTTGGCTAATCGATGATGAGCTCAGAGCGCTGTATGATAAGATTATGGAGCTCAGCTGCACGACTGCACAAACAAAACACCGTCACACTGCGCACCCTGATCCACACACACCACTAAGTGGATTTGAGGAGAGTCCATCAGACCATGCTGCACACACGCACACAAACGTGCGTGCATGCACACATTGTCTCACACACACACGCACAGTTATTTATATAATATATATATATATATATATCAAATTCATAATGAATAAAATTATTTAATGAATAAATAAAATACACTACTCACAATAAGTTAGGGATATTGTTATGTATATGAGTGCTTTTCCTATTTGCTCTGAATTTGAATGAAATAAGTAAAAGTTCCCTTTGATATTACTCATAATGTATGAGAAGAAACACCATTTTCATTAGTTAAATTTGATTTAGACAATAACAGAGATAGCCCCAAATAACAAAAATTGACAATGTCAGTAGAAAGTGTTTCCACCATTTGCCACAATGACAGCTTGACAGTGATGTCTCGGCTCCTCACTAGTCTCATGATGTTGTTCTGAGGCGATGCGTTCCTCCACTCTTCCACTACACTACAAGCAGTTCTGCCAGATCACGTGGGGGTGGGGTACCATCATCCAGTCTCTGCTTCAACTGGTCCCAGTCGTGCTCTATGGGGTTCAGGTCAGGGGACATTGATGGCCAAACCATATGAGGCTCTCCAACTTCCTGAAGTCGAGCTGTGATAATTCTGCCACGATGTGCTGGAGCACTATCATCCATGAACAGAAAGTTGGGTGTGTGCTGGCGGAATTGGGGGATGATGACGGGTTCTATGATGTCTCTGAGGTAAGAACGTGCAGTGACTGAGCCATGTACAATAACCAGATCTGCTTTGCGCTGACTGGTGATGCCTGTCCAGACTGTTGCACCTCCTCCACCAAAGCAAACCCTGGGGACCATGTTGACCTCAGCATATCGCTCACCTCACCTTCTCCTGTGCAAGCTGACTCGACACTCATCAGTGAACAGGACGGTAGACCACTGCTGCATTGTCCAGGTCACATGGTCTTGTGCCCACTGCAAACGTTCACAGCGGTGTCTTGGTGTCAGTGGACTCACCTGCAACGGTCATCTGGCATTCAAGCCACAGCGGTGGAGACATAAACCCTAGTACCCCTCGCATCTCGTAAACGGGCTGCAGCTGTGTGGCGGTTCCATAACGATGTCTGAGTGTGTAGGTCCTCAGGTACTGGTCATGGTTGCGGTCTGTCACTCGTGGGGCTCCACTCCTGGGTCTGTCATGAACTCTGTCAGTAGTTCTGTGTCTTGATGCAAGTCTGCTGATGACACTTTGAGACACACCAACTTCACGAGCAACATCTGACTGCCTGCCACCGACCCGAAGGCGCGCCATGTCCAGGTGTCGCTGCTCGTCCATTAAGTGACGTCGTGTGTTCATGGCTGTTTGAATGATGAACTTGGAAGGACTTACTGACAAAACCAGCTTTTTATAGCCACAGAATGTTGAAATTGATGCCACATTGATAACGGTTGTATTTTGGGATTGGCCCCAATATAAGGCACATCTGTACACAATGAGGCCATTACATGGAAAACACGAAATGAGGTGTGTGTATCACCGCAATACAAATACCTCCATATCCCAAAAATGTCTGAAGTGAAACACCGTATGTATGACATCCACTAAGTTTCTCACAATATCCCCAACTTATTGTGAGTAGTGTATTAACATAATACAAATATTAAAAGAGATAATTGTTTTGTTGATTTTATTTCCAGTACGTGTGTGTGTGTGTGTGTGTGTGTGTGTGTGTGTGTGTGTGTGTGTGTGTGTAGGCCTTGCTTCTCTAATTTTCTCTTCTTTTGCAAGAAACACTAATGCATTTTGAAGTGCTGCACAAAACCACACACACACACACACACACACACACACACACACACACACACGCTCACTGTGCTCACACTCTGTCAGTAGGGCTCTCCTGGAATTGGAAGGTCGAAGGTCATTGAGAGAAGAAGTGCACAGCAACTTCAGGTCACTGAGGTGTGAATTAAAGAAAACAGAAAGTGTCAGAGGAGATGAAACACACACACACACACACACACACACACACAGTTTTCTTTATTTCAGAAAAGAGTTTCTTTTATCTCAATAATTGCTAACAGTTGATATACAATTTTACAAGAACTTTTTTACTTTAAAACATTGCACCTGTCTCACTGCATGTGTCTTACTTCAGCATTAATATATGAACACACACTGCTGTGGTTATTCTAATTAATTATTAATAATGGTATATTACGCTACACAGCAGATTTAATAAAGACACTCAGTGTAATAAAGTCTCTAATAAAGTGTTATGCATCTATAACTATTATATTATATAAAGTGTGTGTGTGTGTGTGTGTGTGTGTGTGTGTGTGTGTGTGTGTGTGTGTGTGTGTGTGTTTAAGTAGACTCCTCTCAGTGTGTGTACTGAAGTGGATTTGAATGTGGAACAAAGCGCATGAGGCTAATCCAGCTTAACCTCCGTCTCATCCCTGGTTCTCTCGGTACTAAACAAAACTGAAATGTCCCTTTTGTCCTCCGCTCACCCAAATGCACCGGGAAACAGCAAGCGTCTCAAACACACTCAGGACACAGTGACATACACAACATAAAGGTGAGGACAAAGTCACAGGTACGAAACATGCGTCTCTCTCTCTCTCTCTCTCTCACACACACACACACACACACCCGCGCACACATAAACACACGATATCAGATTTAATTGAATTATGATGATGATGATGTTGAAGGTGTGTGATTTAGTGCTGATTTATACTCACAGTGTTGAAGTGGATGTTATTATCTGAGGCCTTTTTGGGATCTGAGTCTGATTACAGCTGATGAAAAGAGGGTGGGACTTTAATGTGTGAGTGAGTGTGTGTGTGTGTGTGTGTGTGTTGTGTGTGTTGTGTGTGTGTGTGTGTGTGTGTGTGTGTGTGTGTAGGACACAAAAGTGTGTGCAATACACTAGAACCATCTATTCGCTCCTTCACCTCATAATCACCTCATCAATGAATCTTCCAAAAACTGCCGCTGCTAAATCGCTGCCATTTTGGCTCCGCCCTACACTGACCCCTAAATACTAACACTAAGACCAACCCATAAACACTAACACTATCACTGACCCCTAAACACTAACACTGTCTCACTGCATGTGTCTTACTGTACCTCTCACTGCATAAACACTAATACAGACCCTTAAACACTAACCCCCAACCCCTAAACACTAACACTGACTCCTAAACACTAACACAAAATCTTAAACACTAACCCCAACCCCTAAACACTAACACAGATCCCTAAACACTAACACAAAATCTTAAACACTAACACAGACCCTTAAACACTAACACCGACTCCTAAACACTAACACAGATCCCTAAACACTAACACAAAATCTTAAACACTAACACAGACCCCTAAACACTAACACCGACTCCTAAACACTAACACAAAATCTTAAACACTAACCCCAACCCCTAAACACTAACACAGATCCCTAAACACTAACACAAAATCTTAAACACTAACACAGACCCCTAAACACTAACACCGACTCCTAAACACTAACACAAAATCTTAAACACTAACCCCAACCCCTAAACACTAACACAGATCCCTAAACACTAACACAAAATCTTAAACACTAACACAGACCCCTAAACACTAACACCGACTCCTAAACACTAACACAAAATCTTAAACACTAACACAGACCCCTAAACACTAACACCGACTCCTAAACACTAACACAAAATCTTAAACACTAACACAGACCCCTAAACACTAACACCGACTCCTAAACACTAACACAAAATCTTAAACACTAACCCCAACCCCTAAACACTAACACAGACCCCTAAAGACTAACACCGACCCCTAAACACTAACGCAAAATCTTAAACACTAACACCGACCCCTAAACACTAACCCCAAACCTTAAACACTAACTGCGACCCTTAAACACTAAGACTGACCCCTAAACACGAATACTGACCCCTAAACACGAACACCGACACCTAAACACTAACACTGAACCTTAAACACCAACACCGACACCTAAACACAGATGCCTAAACATTAACACCGACCCGTAAACATTAACACTAACACCGACCCCTAAACACTACAACCGAAACTTAAACACTAACACTAAAACCAACCCATAAACACTAACACCGACCCCTAAACACTAACTCCAAAACACTAAACACCCTAAACACTAACACTGACCTGTAAACACAAACACTAACACTAACATCGATCCATAAACAGTAACACTAACATCGAACTTTAAACACTAACACAAAATCTTAAACACGAACACTGACCCCTAAACACGAACACTGACACCTAAACACTAACACTGAACCTTAAACACCGACACCTAAACACAGACCCCTAAACATTAACACTGACCCGTAAACATTAACACTAACACCGACCCCTAAACACTAACACCGAACCTTAAACACTAACACCAACCCCTAAACACTAACACCAACCCCTAAACACTAACCCCAAAACACTAAACACCCTAAACACTAACACCGACCTGTAAACACTACAACCGAAACTTAAACACTAACACCGACCCCTAAACACTAACATCGACCCCTAAACACTAACATCGACCCCTAAACACTAACACCGACCCCTAAACATTAACACCGACCCCTAAACACTCACTGAAGTATCAGACTTCAAGAACACAGCCATGAATTCTACAAAACACTGCAGTCGATAAACATTTTATTTGTGGGAGTGTGTGTGCGCGCGCGCGCGTGTGTGTGTGTGTGTGTATTTGGGGCCTACCAGTTACACAAAGATTTCCAAGGGGACACATCCCGAGACTCTGGACGAGAGGAACAGGGAGAAACTCTTATGGGAGGCAAAATGCATGTGTATCCATTTGTGTGTGTGTGTGTGTGTGTGTGTGTGTGTGTGTGTGTGTGTGTGTGTGTGTGTGTGTGTTCCCAGACCAGTCTACAGAGATCCAGCAGCAGCAATTCTCAGAGCTGATGGACAAAACAAACAACATCAGAGTGGTGGCAGAGCTTCTCACCCCAGGGGGGATTTATGATGATCTGGCAACAAGAGCTCATTTACTATTCCCTCAGCTAATAAAATACATGGCAACTGGACCGCTGGCTACCTCGCAGTGTGTGTAGGGGTTAAATCCCAAGTGTGAACTCTTTGGTACAGGTCAAAACACACACACACACACACACACACACACACACAGTTTTATATCTTATTTGATATGATGAGTGACAGTAAAAAGACACACTTTCTATTTCATTATAATTCATAATGCTCTCTTTAAACACACACACACACACACACACACACATACTCCCGCTCTGATTAAATCCATGTCCTTTTCTCTCACTGTCAAAAAGCTCCCACTCATCAAACACTGTGCAAATTCCAATAAATTATTCATGACGGCTATTTGCCTAATCGAACAATTTGCATAAAAGAATGTTTACTTTACAATCCAAACACTCGAAGCGATGAATATTTCATTTACACTAAAGAGACTCTTTAATTTTACGTCTTTATCTGCTCCTAAGGGACCATGTCGCTTTGTTTGGCAGCCACTTACTGAACACACACACACACACACACACTTTGGCCTTTGCGCAGATTTCATATTTATTGTTTTTGTGTGTGTGTGTGTGTGTGTGTGTGTGTGTGTGTGTGTGTGTGTGTGTGTGTGTGTGTGTGTGTGTGTGTGTTACATCACCCGACCATTCCTTATTTGTAGCACAGCCACATATGTGGTTAGGTGATAAAGGCCAAAATAAAGTGGTAAGAAAGGAAATAAAACCTTCTTCTTCTTTGTTTTTCGGCTGTTCACTTTCAGGGGTCGCCACAGCGAATCATCTGCCTCCATCTAACCCTATCCTCTGCATCCTCTTCTCTCACACCAACTAACTTCATGTCCTCTCTCACTGCATCCATAAATCTCCTCTTTGGTCTTCCTCTAGACCTCCTGCCTGGCAGTTCCAACCTCAGCATCCTTCTACCGATATATTCACCATCTCTCCTCTGAACATGTCCAAACCACCTCAATCTGGCCTCTCTGACTTTATCTCCAAAACATCTCACATGGGTTGTCCCTCTGATGAACTCATTCTTGATCCTATCCATCCTTGTCACTCCCAAAGAGAACCTCAACATCTTCAGCTCTGCTACCTCCAACTCTGCCTCCTGTCTTTTCTTCAGTGCCACTGTCTCTAAGCCGTAGAGCATCGCTGGTCTCACCACTGTCCTGTACACCTTTCCTTTCATTCTCGCTGATGCTCTTTTATCGCACAACACACCTGACACTTTTCTCCACCCATTCCAACCTGCCTGTACTCGTCTCTTTACCTCCTTTGAACACTCTCCATTGCTCTCGACCGTTGACCCTAAGTACTTAAAATCCTGCACCTTCTTTACCTCTGCTCCCTGTAGCCTCACCGTTCCTCTTGGGTCCCTCTCATTCACACACATGTATTCCGTCATGCTGCGGCTAACATTCATTCCTCTGCTTTCCTGAGCGTACCTCCACCTCTCCAGATTTTCCTCCACCTGTTCCCTGCTCCCGCTACAAAGCACATGTCATCTGCAAACATCATAGTCCATAGAGACTCCTGTCTAACTTCATCAGTCATCCTGTCCATCACTAGAGCAAACAAAAAGGGGCTTAGAGCCGATCCTTGATGCAGACCCACCTCCACCTTGAACTCTTCTGTCACACCTACAGCACATCTCACCACTGTCTTACAGCTCTCATACATGTCCTGCACCACTCTAACATACTTCTCTGCCACTCCAGACTTCCTCATACAACACCACAGCTCCTCTCTCGGGCACCCTGTCGTACGCTTTCTCTAAATCTACAAAGACACAATGCAACTCTTTATTACCTTCTCTGTACTTCTCCACCAGCATCCTCAAACCAAATACTGCATCTGATGTACTCTTTCTAGGCATAAAACCATATTGCTGCTCACAAATTCTCACCTCTGCCCTTAACCTAGCTTCCACTACTCTTTCCCACAGCTTCATTGTATGGCTCATTAGCTTTATACCTCTGTAATTGCCACAGCTCTGCACATCTCCCTTGTTCTTTAAAATCGGCACCAATACACTTCTCCTCCATTCCTCTGGAATCCTCTCACTCTCCAAGATCTCGTTAAACAAACTAGTCAGAAACTCTACTGCCACCTCACCTAAGCACTTCCACACCTCCACAGGTATGTCATCAAGACCAACAGCCTTTCCACTCTTCATCCTCTTCAACGCCCTTCTCACCTCACTTTTACTAATATTTGCTACTTCCTGCTCCACAACCGTCACCTCTTCTAACTCTTTGTTCTCTTTCGTTTTCCTCATTCATCAACTCCTCAAAGTACTCCTTCCATCTTCCCATCACCCTCCTGGCATCTGTCAGTACATTTCCATCTCTATCTTTAATCACTCTAAACTGCTGCACATCCTTCCCATCTCTATCTCTTTGTCTCGCCAACCTGTACAGATCCACCTCTCCCTCCTTGCTGTCCAGCCTAGCATACAAGTCCTCATATGCTCTTTGTTTGCCTTTTCCAACTCTACCTTCACCTTACGCTGCATCTCCCTGTACTCCTGTCTACTCTCTTCAGTCCTCTCAGTGTCCCACTTCTTCTTAGCTAGCCTCTTTCCCTGTATACACTCCTGGATTTCCTCATTCCACCACCAAGTCCACTTTTCCCTTACCTGATGATACACCAAGTACCCTCCTACCTGTCTCCCTGATCACATTGGCTGTAGTTGTCCAGTCAACTGAAAGCACCTCCTGACCACCGATAGCTTGTCTCAACTCCTGCCTAAAGACTACACAACATTCTTCCTTTCTCAGCTTCCACCACTTTGTCCTCTGCTCTGCCTTTGTCCTCTTCACCTTCCTCACCACCAGGGTTATTTTACACACCACCATTCTGTGTTGTCTGGCTACACTCTCCCCTACCAACACTTTGCAGTCACTAATCTCTTACAGATTACAACGTCGACACAAGATGTAGTCCACCTGAGTGCTTCTGCCTCCGCTCTTATATGTCACCCTATGTTCCTGCCTCTTCTGGAAGTATTTACTACTGCCATTTCCATCCTCTTTGCAAAGTCCACCACCATCTGTCCTTCTACATTCCTGTCCTGAAGACCAAACCTGCCCATCACATTTTCATCCCCTCTGTTCCCTTCCCCAACATGTCCATTAAAGTCTGCACCAATCACCACTCTCTCACCTCTGGGGATGCTCTGCATCACTTCATCTAACTCACTCCAGAATTTCTCCTTCTCTTCTAACACATATGCACCTGTGGAGCATAACCACTAACAACATTGAACATCACACCATCAATTTCCAGCTTCAGACTCATCACCCTATCTCAGTGGTTCTCAAACTTTTTCTGTCATTCCCCACTTAAGGGGGTGAGCGAATTTTCAAGCCCCACTTGTCAACAAAATAATAACGAAATCGACCAAGTTTACTGTTTATTGAAATATCAATTCCTAAACCAATACGATCAAACACCACCAAGTTAAAAAAAGATAAAATACACGTGCAATTGTTATAAAAGGCTTACGTTGTCACTTATCTTTGCATAATTGACCCCATGTTTATTAGCTGCTCAGCAATTGTTTGTAGTTTTTTTGCACTGGCCAATTCTGTATGCAACTTTGAATGAAGCCATTTGTGCTTTGCTGTCCACTGATTCAGATTTTACCATGCGATTATCCTGCTGTCTGTATTCTGCCAGCTTTCTTTCAAAGACGTCCAGTGGTTTATTAACGTGACTGGAGTGTGTTGTCTCTAAGTGTCTTCCTAATTTATTGGGTCTCATGCTGTCTGCTGCCAGCAGTTTAAGACACAAAACACACACAAAACTCTTCTGCCCACTCCATCCCCACCATGAATCCAAGCTCAAGATAGGCTTCATTAGGGGTGGGTGATATAACCAAAATCTTATATCACGGTAGAAGCAATTTTCTAACTCAATAATGATATATAACACAATATAGCAATTTGTATCTGAAAATGCATAAATAAAAATGAAAACACAAAGAAATTGTTTTACATAATTTCATTTTTTTATGTAATTTTATTTAAACTGTGAATTGCTGAGGTTTGCCGCATTTTTTTTTACTTTGGCCATATTCGATTGGATGTTTGTATTTCAGATGATAGAAAAGGTTTGATGTGTTTCCACCACTTGTTAAAACAGTGCACTTGTGTACCTTCCAAATCACGTTCATCTCATTCGTATCACTTTTCTTATACCCAAACCAATTCCACACCACAGACGAGGCACATTTTTTCTTTACAGTCTCCTCGTCACATGTAAGCAAACTCACTGCTGCTGCAGCGTCTTCTTCCATTGTCGAAGTGTATGTGAAGCCAAACACATCAAAAGTGGGACGAAACCGCGGCACCCGATTGAACCAAATATCTGCGCAAATGCAGCGCAGCGCGACTACCTGAATAGCGCAGTGATGATCTGGTTTATTTGCGCAGCCCGGTGGATCGCGCAGCTCCGCTCGAATCACAAACCTGCGCGACCCACTGTGTTTTATTTAAAAACAATTTATTTAAAATGTCAGGACTGTTTAATATTGTTTCCGCCTTGCCATGCCTGGATTGTACGTGCGCATCCCAGCGGGGTAAAATGTATTTTGATGGTCGGCGCGGTTTATTCCTGTCAGAGTCGCGCAGCGCTGCCCAGTGGCTCGCGCAGGTTTGTGATTCGAGCAGCGCAGCTCAAGTTTGTCCGACGTTAAACCGTTATTGTTCCACTATGGTTCCACTTTTTCTCCCGGCCCACAACTGATGTTATTTTAAATGTACTTGTATTAATGATCCATTTATTTGTGTGTGATTGTTTTGAGCGTACGCTCTTCATTATCAATAAAGAAAAGCATGAATTAGAATAGGTACTTTCCTGTTATTTCCTCCCGTTCATTGCGCCCCACCTGTCATGTCTGTATTCCCCACTAGTGGGGCGCGCCCCACAGTTTGAGAACCACTGCCCTATCTGATACTCTCTTCACCTCTAGGACATTCCTTACAAACTCCTCTTTCAGGATAACTCCTACTCCATTTCCTTTCCTATCCACACCATGGTAAAACAATTTGAACCCTGATCCTAAGCTTCTAGCTTTGCTACCTTTCCACCTGGTCTCCTGGACACACAGTATATCCACCTGTGGCTGGCCACCAGTGGTGGCTCAATCGGTTAAGGCTGTGGGTTACTGGGTTACTGATCGGAAGGTCAGGGGTTCGAACCCCAGCATCGGCAAGTTGCCACTGTTGAGCCCTTGAGCAAGGCCCTTAACCCTATCTGCTCCAGGGGCGCTGTAAGCTGGCTGACCCTGCGCTCTGACCCCAGTTTCCTAATTGGGATATGCGAAGAAGAAATTTCGCTGTGCTGTAAAAAGTACATGTGACAATAATTGAATATTCTTCTTCTTCTTCTTCCTTCTCTGCATCATATCAACCAACTCTCTTCCCTTCCCTGTCATGGTCCCAACATTCAAAGTCCCTACTTTCACTCCTAAACCATGCCTTCCTCCTCTCCTTCTTCAACCAACAGTAGCCCAATTTCCACTGGCACCCTGTAAGTCAACAGCACCAGTGGTGGTCGTTGTTAACCCGGGCCACGACCGATCCGGTATGGAAATTATATTTCTGACTCGCATCATTGATTTGGCAAATGTTTTACGTCGGATGCCCTTCCTGACACAAAACTCTGCATTTATCCAGACTTGGGATTGGCACAAGAAGACACTGGATTGCGCCCCCCCATAGTTGCATTAAGAAAGGAAATAAAACCACCAGGCCTTATTAATAATCTACAAAAGGGGGTAGGGCTTTTTCATATTTAGCTCCAAAGCTTTGGAATAGCCTTCCAGACAGTGTTCGGGGAGCAGACACGGTTTCTCAGTTCAAAAGTAGACTCAAGACGCATCTTTTTAATCTGGCATACACATAACTCATCCCAGTACTCATACTCCAGTACACCTATACCGAATGGCAACTACGCTAATTCTCCCCATCTGTTCTGTATTTCTCTACCCATCCCGAGGCATCGGGAGATTTTGCCAGCTTCAGTAGACAAAGGCCGACCCTGCGAGGTTCCTGAGGCATCCAGAGAAGGACCAGCTCCAGCTGGATTCAGCTTTATGATGGTTGGAGCTACACATGCTGCTCCTGTGCTTCCAGCGATCCAGACCTCATCTGCCCTCTGCACCTACTGACTCGTCCCTATGCTGAACTGGTCTTCATGTCAATTTAAATAATTTCTGTCATATTGAATTTTCACCTGCACAACACACAAGATGTTATATTTCTATCTGTTATCGCCCAAATGAGGATGGGTTCCCTGTTGAGTCTGGTTCCTCTCAAGGTTTCTTCCTATTGCCATCTCAGGGAGTTTTTCCTTGCCACCGTCGCCGTCACCCTTGGCTTGCTCATCAGAGAAATTTCATTCATTCGTCTCATTATTATCTGCACATTTTTCTCACACATCCACACTTCCAATTATTTTTTTTTCTATAATTATTATTATTATTTGTTTTTATTTATTTATTTTCTATTATAATTTTATTTATTTATTTATTATTTTATATATAATTATTCTATATACAGTTTTTTTTTTGTTAAATTTCTTTAATTTTTGTGAAGCTGCTTTGAGACAATGACCATTGTTAAAAGCGCTATATAAATAAAATTGAATTGAATTGAATTGAATTGAATATTACATCTACCTTATACGGTTTTATTTTGTCTCCATGACAACGGTGGTTTGGTTCCGGGGGTTAAGCTCTCGCGCGCATTCGCAGTTGTGCCGCGTGGGAACCCCAATGACCTATCGGGTCATGTGTCCCGGTATAAAGCCGGAACCGGCGAAGAAGTCGGTACGGAGAGATGAGACAGTGCGCTGCTTTTTGGAAGAGAGAGAGAGAGCTTGATTGTCGTTGCAGAGGATTACTTTACATGAGTGGATTATTCTGCATTGGACACACACAATACCCTTCTCATTCCGTTTTCTCGTTCTCCCGGATTTACCATCTTTTCCTGGTGAGATCTAGCCATCTCTCCCGTACACCATTACACCCTTACAATAACACGGACTTGGACATTCATACATACACACACACACACACACACAAGCATACATTACACCCTTTGTTTATAATTGTATATTTTGTATATATTGTTTGGTTTTGGTGAACTTTAGTTATTTGTTTGTATATATCCTTTTTCTTCACTTTAATACACTTTGGCTTGGTAATTGTGTTTGTTGTTGTGTGTCTTCTCTTGCCCCGCAAAGGTTGCGCAATACCGGAAGTAAGTGTTATCGGCCCTTATTTAGATTTAAGACCCCGGTTTCGTGTTATTTGCTTAAGTATTAAATCTGAGCGTTACATATTTACACACCTCGGTGTTGTCACAGCTAACACACTACTTCCATGTTAAAACACAATGAGAAGAGGAGCAGAGAGATAAACACGTGAGTGAAGCACATGTGGAACAGCCGAACACGTGTCCTCATCACCATGTGGTGCGTCTCACAGCTCACCTGGTTCAGGCTCATCAGGGGAGGTGTGTAAATCACCACCGCGAGGTCAAAGTCCTGCGTCCTAAACACTCGTGAGTGAAACACAGCCGAGGTTGAGTTAAACCCATGATTAGATGAGAACACACACACACACACACACACACACACTATGCAGCAATCACCATAAAAGGTTTTCCCATTAAACCGCCAGACTTCCTGCTCATGTTCACTCATTTGTAAGTTTGCAACATAAAACCGATAAAACAACATGACGAGAGAGAGATACAGAGAGAGAGGGGGAGAGAGAGACAGAGAGAGAGGGGGAGAGAGAGACAGAGAGAGAGGGAGAGAGAGACGTGGCGCTGATGGGTTTCAGTAAAGAGCAGAAACGCAAAACCACTAATTCAGTTTATAAACAGGATTACAGACGCGCTGCAGCAGCGAGACACACCGGAACCACGACAGGAAGTTCAAGATGGACGGAAAATGCTTTTCTGTAAAGTGCTGAAAAGTGCAGAGTGTGTGTGTGTATGTGTGTGTGTGTGTGTGTGTGTGTGTGTGTGTGTGTGTGTGTGTGTGTGAGAGAGAGAGAGATGTAAATGATATCTGATAATGAAGATGATGTACAGATGTGAGCAGCTGGACTGAGTTACATTCAGGCTTAAGGACAAAAAAATGAACTCATTTTAGTCTCATTTCTGTCTCGGTGTGAAGAATTTGTGCATGTCAGGGCAAAATTTTAGTTTTTGTGAAACTTGAATGAGTAGTAGATGAGCTGGTGTCCAATAAGTACAGTTTTGTCCAAGTTAAGAGCAAAAAATAAAGCAGCACTAGGCAAAAGTTTGTGCACCCTGAGAGATTCCAGCTCTGTTTATCGCGGCCTCAGACTGTATCAGGGATGTGGCTCCTTCAAAATCAGCGTTAGGGAAGAGCAGGTGATGCACATTTCAAAGTTTTATAAACACTTTAACCTCGTCTCACCGATCAGCAGCCTGACGCTCTCATGATGAAGCCCACAAAGCAGGAGAAGGTTATGAGAAGATAGAAAAGGAGTTTCAGGTAGCTGAGTCCTGAGCTCAGTTAACAGGAGCAGAGCAGGTCAGAGCAAGAGAACGTTCTGAGAGAACTTTGAGAGAACATTCTGAGAGAACATTCTGAGAGAACTGCTCATATACAGTTGTTAAAGACAGCTTTGGCTGCAGGAAGGACATGCTTGTGAAAAAGTGCAGAATGTTGTTGAGAAGAGCATCCCTCTGTTCAGCATGAAGGCGGGTCCAGCCGGGGGATGCAGGTAGAGACGAACCTCACACCCTCTAAGAAAAGATGAAGATGAAAAAGCTGCTTCTACGCAATAATAAACCTCCAGAACACCGCCGACCTGAACATCATCGTATCTCTGGTTAGAGCTCAGGAGAGGAGAACACCTGCTCAGGTAAAGGTGCAGTGTTATTATGCAAAATACAGTGTGTGTGTGTGTGTGTGTGTGTGTGTGTGTGTGTGTGTGTGTAAGAGAGACAAATAATCCCCTACCCCCATGTTCTACAGCACAGAGGCCAGGACAGAATCACACTGACTTTATAAAGGAGAAAGAACCTGAGAGAGAGAAAGACACTGTGGGGGAGATGAGCCATTTCTCTGCTGAATGTGTGTGTGTGTGTGTGTGTGTGTGTGTGTGTGTGTGTGTGTGTGTGTGTGTGTGTGTGTGTGTGGTGATTAGGAGATGATGGCCTACTGCCTGAGTCCATTGTGGCTGCTCACTTTAGCTTCTCCTCTAGTGCCTGGCACACACACACACACACACACACACACACACACACACACACACACACACACACAGTGAGAGTGACAGGCAGAAGGACGGGGGTCTCGGGTGGAGGACAGAGGAAGAATGAAATGAAGTAATCGATCATTGTGATATTTTTTCACAGGGCCAAAATATTCTGTCTGTCTGTCAGCCTGTCTATATATCTGTCTGTCTGTCTGTCAGCCCGTCTATATATCTGTCTGTCAGTCTGTCTGTCAGCCTGTCTATATATCTGTCTGTCTGTCTGTCTGTCTGTCAGCCTGTCTATATATCTGTCTGTCAGTCTGTCTGTCAGCCTGTCTATATATATACTGTATATGTCTGTCTGTCAGCCTGTCTATATATCTGTCTGTCTGTCTGTCTGTCTGTCAATATATCTGTCTGTCTGTCTGTCAGCCCATCTATATATCTGTCTGTCTGTCAGCCTATCTATATATCTGTCTGTCAGTCTGTCTGTCAGCCTGTCTATATATCTGTCTGTCTATCTGTCTGTCTGTCAGCCTGTCTATATGTCTGTCTGTCTGTCTGTCAGCCTGTCTATATATCTGTCTGTCTTTCTGTCAGCCCGTCTATATATCTGTCTGTCTGTCAGCCTGCCCATCTATATATCTGTCTGTCTGTCAGCCTGTCTATATATCTGTCTGTCAGTCTGTCTGTCAGCCTGTCTATATATATACTGTATATGTCTGTCTGTCAGCCTGTCTATATATCTGTCTGTCTGTCTGTCTGTCTGTCTGTCAATATATCTGTCTGTCTGTCTGTCAGCCCATCTATATATCTGTCTGTCTGTCAGCCTGTCTATATATCTGTCTGTCAGTCTGTCTGTCAGCCTGTCTATATATATACTGTATATGTCTGTCTGTCAGCCTGTCTATATATCTGTCTGTCTGTCTGTCTGTCAATATATCTGTCTGTCTGTCTGTCAGCCTGTCTATATATCTGTCTGTCTGTCTGTCAGCCCGTCTATATATCTGTCTGTCTGTCTGTCAGCCCGTCTATATATCTGTCTGTCTGGCTCTCAGCCCGTCTATATATATATATATATATATATATATATATATATACAGTGGTGTGAAAAACTATTTGCCCCCCTCCTGATTTCTTATTCTTTTGCATGTTTGTCACACAAAATTTTTCTGATCATCAACACATTTAACTATTAGTCAAAGATAACACAAGTAAATACAAAATGCAGTTTTTAAATGAGGGGTTTTATTATTTAGGGAGAAAAAAAATCCAAACCAACATGGCCCTGTGTGAAAAAGTAATTGCCCCCTGAACCTAATAACTGGTTGGGCCACCCTTAGCAGCAATAACTGCAATCAAGCGTTTGCGATAACTTGCAACGAGTCTTTTACAGCGCTCTGGAGGAATTTTGGCCCACTCATCTTTGCAGAATTGTTGTAATTCAGCTTTATTTGAGGGTTTTCTAGCATGAACCGCCTTTTTAAGGTCATGCCACAACATCTCAATAGGATTCAGGTCAGGACTTTGACTAGGCCAAAGTCTTCATTTTGTTTTTCTTCAGCCATTCAGAGGTGGATTTGCTGGTGTGTTTTGGGTCATTGTCCTGCTGCAGCACCCAAGATTGCTTCAGCTTGAGTTGACGAACAGATGGCGGTCCATTCTCCTTCAGGATTTTTTGGTAGACAGTAGAATTCATGGTTCCATCTATCACAGCAAGCCTTCCAGGTCCTGAAGCAGCAAAACAACCCCAGACCATCACAGTACCACCACCATATTTTACTGTTGGTATGATGTTCTTTTTCTGAAATGCTGTGTTACTTTTACGCCAGATGTAACGGGACACGCACCTTCCAAAAAGTTCAACTTTTGTCTCGTCGGCCCACAAGGTATTTTCCCAAAAATCTTGGCAATCATTGAGATGTTTTTTAGCAAAATTGAGACGAGCCTTAATGTTCTTTTTGCTTAAAAATGGTTTGCGCCTTGGAAATCTGCCATGCAGGCCGTTTTTGCCCAGTCTCTTTCTTATGGTGGAGTCGTGAACACTGACCTTAATTGAGGCAAGTGAGGCCTGCAGTTCTTTAGATGTTGTCCTGGGGTCTTTTGTGGCCTCTCGGATGAGTCGTTTCTGCGCTCTTGGGGTAATTTTGGTCGGCCGGCCACTCCTGGGAAGGTTCACCACTGTTCCATGTTTTTGCCATTTGTGGATAATGGCTCTCACTGTGGTTCGCTGGAGTCCTAAAGCTTTAGAAATGGCTTTATAACCTTTACCAGACTGATAGATCTCAATTACTTTTGTTCTCATTTGTTCCTGAATTTCTTTCGATCTTGGCATGATGTCTAGCTTTTGAGGTGCTTTTGGTCTACTTCTCCATGTCAGGTAGCTCCTATTTAAGTGATTTCTTGATTGAAACAGGTGTGGCAGTAATCAGGCCTGGGGGTGACTACAGAAATTGAACTCAGGTGCGATAAACCACAGTTAAGTTATTTTTTAACAAGGGGGGCAATCACTTTTTCACACAGGGCCATGTAGATTTGGAGTTATTTTTCTCCCTTAATAACGTAAACCTTCATTTAAAAACTGCATTTTGTGCTCAATTATGTTATCTTTGACTAATAATTAACGGTTTTTGATGATCAGAAACATTTAAGTGTGACAAACATGCAAAAGAATAAGAAATCAGGAAGGGGGCAAATAGTTTTTCACACCACTGTATCTGTCTGTCTGTCAGCCTGTCTATATATCTGTCTGTCTGGCTCTCAGCCCGTCTATATATATATATATATATATATATATATCTGTCTGTCTGTCAGCCTGTCTATATATCTGTCTGTCTGGCTCTCAGCCCGTCTATATATATATATATATCTGTCTGTCTGTCAGCCTGTCTATATATCTGTCTGTCTGTCTGTCTGTCTGTCAGCCCATCTATATATCTGCATTATTATTATTATTATTATTATTATTATTATTATTATTGTTATTAAGAAGAAGAAAATGGACTCTGTGTGTGTGTGTGTGTGTGTGTGTGTGTGTGTGTGTGTGTGTGTGTGTGTGTGTTTGGAATTTGGTGTGTTTGGCTTGCTGTAACACTCAAAGAGCCAACACACACTTCTGTTAGGCACGGATTAGCCGAGACATGACAAAATGGAACCACTCCATCTCTCTCTCTCTCTCCCTCACTGTCTCTCTCTCCCTCTGTCTCTCCCTCTGTGCACATGCCCGAGCGAGTGAGTGTGTTGTGAGTGTGGACAGAGTGTGTGAGCGTGCGATTGAGGTGAAAACTCTTTCTTTTTTTGCTACTTTTTTGTATGATTGTATGAATTGACTGGATAGTGAGTAGTGAGTGGTGCTTTGTGTGTGTGTGTGTGTGTGTGTGTGTGTGTGTGTGTGTGTGTGTGTGTGTGTGAGCTCAGTGAGTGCAGCAGTGGACCTTCTGTTTGACAAACACTTCTTACCTGAATCCTACAACATGCAAGAAGTGATTGCTGATGGATTAATATTAGGTAAAGCAAAATGTGACCATTTTAATCTAGTATTAATTAATGCATACGCTTCAACCAGTGGTCCTGAGGGAGATTTATTTCTAATCAAGGTGACTGAACTCTTAACCAGCTGTGATTTTAAAGACTATCTGATCTTAGGAGGAGATTTCAACTCAAATGAGTCAATAGATAGGAATCATATGGAACCTCAAGTTTCAAGTTTAAAGTTTTATTGTCATATACAGATAGCAATAAGGCATCATTACTGTAATGAAATTCTTAGACCCGTGCTTTACACAAACATATAAATTTTTAAATGTAGTATATATATATATATATATATATATATATATACATATATATTATTGCAAGGGTATCTGTATGTGCAAGTAAGCTTTAAGATAATTTAGTATTTACATGTAACAGTGCAAGGTGCAATGAAATAATTTGAATATGAATTTAAAGTGGCTTTGTATGAATTTAAAGAGTCCAGTAGAGTGTATACTGGTGTGTGTAGAATGTCAGCAGTTCAGAAGCCTGATGGCTTGTGGATAGAAACTCTCTGTCTCTGTATCTCTGGTGCGGGTCTTGATGCTCCTGTACCGCCTGCCCGACGGCAGGAGTGTGAAAAGTCTGTGGCTGGGGTGGCTGGGGTCAGAGAGGATCCGCTGCGTCCTCCTCCTACAGCGCTGTCTGTAGAGGTCCTGCATGGCTGGCAATTCAGTCCTGGTGATGCGCTGTGCTGATCTCACCACTCTCTGCAGAGCTTTGCGATCTAAAGCATTACAGCTGCCATACCAGGTGGTGATACAGCCAGACAGAATACTCTCGATGGTACATCAATAGAAGTTTGCGAGTATTCTGGGGTCCATGCCGATCCTCCTCAGGCGCCGCAGGAAGAAAAGCCGCTGTCTTGCCGCTTTAGTGATCACACCAATGTGGTGTGACCAACTCAGATCCTCGCTGGTATTGATACCCAGGAATCTGAAGCAGCTGACTCTCTCCACCTCTGCTCCCTCGATGTGGATGGGGGTGTGGCTTCCTCCCTGCAGTCTCCTGTAGTCCACGATGAGCTCCTTAGTTTTGCTGGCATTGAGCAGCAGCTTGTTGTCGCGGCACCATGATGTCAGGGCTCTGACTTCTGCCCTATATGCCAACTCATCTCCATCAGAAATGCAGCCGATGGTGGTGTCATCAGCAAATTTGATGATGGTGTTGGGGCTATGTATTGCTGTGCAGTCGTGGGTGAACAGGGTGTACAATAGGGGGCTGAGCACACACCCCTGAGGGACACCAGTGCTGAGTGTTCGTGAGGATGAGGTGATGTTGCCAATCCGAACCACCTGAGGTCTGTCAGGAAGTCTAGGATCCAGCTGCACAGAGAGGAACTGATGCTCAGGTCGCAGAGTAAGTATGAGTAACCTCATGGAGTAACCTCATGCAGCATCTAAGTATGTACTAAAATGGGTTATAAAAACTCATAATCCGATAGATTTTATTGTTTTAAACATAGTTTTAAGGTCTTTAAAACCAGTGAAATAACACCTGTCAGTTTTTCAGACCATTCTTTAGTCAGATGTAAAGTTTTTATTGCAAATCTCAAAACCAGAAGTCCATAGATTTGCCTTAGGTAAAGGAGCAGATCTGGGGGACTCATGGACGTAGAGTATTATGGTGAACTGGTATGTTTAGATGCTGTCTTCCTCACTCTCATTTGATCACTCAGGTTTGTTGACGGTGAGGTGATTGTTTGCTTTACATCTCAGTTCCCCCTCATGTTTGTGTTTCCTTCTGGTTCTCCCTTTTAGTTATGCTGTCATAGTTAGTCCTGCCGGAGTCCCTGCTTGCACTCTACAGTAAATATACATTCACATTATACGTTATGTGACTGTGACCAGACCTAACTGCCATCTCTCCTATTCTTCTCTTTCTCCCCCTCTTTCTCTTTCCTCTCTCCCTCTGTCTCCCCCTTTCACTCTTTCTCTCTCTCTCGCTCTCTCTCTCTCTGTCGAACTACACATGTCGTTCCTGAGCTGCCAGTGATCCAGACTCCCTCTGCCCTCCGGACCTGTCTGATCCATCCTGGTGCCCCGCTTCTGGTTGGAGGTCTCGTCGCATGGATGCCCCGTGTGTCTCTTTGGGATGCGTCTGGTGTCTGGGGATGATTCTCTCTACTTAGAAGACGGTTCTGGCCTCGACTGGTGTTAGCAGCTGTTTCTCTGAGGACTTGACAATTCCATAGTTCAGGACTGGAACTTTCTACAAGTCTATCTGAGTCTCCAATAACTAACTGGACTCCATTTTAACATCAATTAACATCAACTATTATAGCTGGACTGCCTGCCACCTAACACACTGTATAAATGCAGATCATTTCCTGCTATCTGTTTCACCCAGATGAGGATGGGTTCCCTGTTGAGTCTGGTTCCTCTCAAGGTTTCTTCCTATTACCATCTCAGGGAGTTTTTCCTTGCCACTGTCGCCCGCGGCTTACTCACCAGGCGACAGTGGCAAGGAAATCTCACCAATCTGACCATTTTGATTCATACACATTCACATTCCATACAAACTCAAATAATTCTTTTGATTGTGTAAAGCTGTTTTGAGACAATGTCAATTGTTAAAAGCGCTATACAAATAAAAATTTAATTGAATTTAATACTGCCATTTTAATGTTTCTTTACTGAATGATGCTAATTTTATTGACTCTTTTAGATTTTTCTGGACTTCTTTTAGAAATGAGAAGAGAGATTTCTCCTCCTGCAGACAATGGTGGGACCACCATTAATGAAATGGACACTCCATCACAGTCTTTTTTGGACTGGGAAGAAAGAACGGACAGAGCAGATTCATGCGTACACACAGGAAACAGTAATGACATCAGACGGTATGCTACAAACTTTTACAAAGACCTGAGTGACTACAGCGAAAACAAGGAGCAGCTGGACGTTTTCCATCAAGGACTTCTAAAAGTCTCTCCAGAGGACAACGCCGTACTAGAAGGACCGCTGGTTCTGGAGGAGCTGCAGGCCACTTTGAATTCAATGGCGGGAGGAAAAGCACCTGGAATTGACGGCCTATCAGCGGAATTCTTACAGGTTCTTCTGGAGCTCCGAGAGGATCTCGGTCCTCAATGGTAGCTGCAGAGAAATGTGTCTACCCCTGAGTAGCCGGAGGGCGGTGATCAAAAAGGGGGCTTGCAGGACATTAAAAACTGGCGTCCAGTGTCACTGCTCTGTACAGACTATAAAATAATGTCAAAAGCACTGACCAATCGGCTCAGAGACGTCATAGACACAATAATTCAAGGTAAACAGACGTATTGTGTGTCTAATAGATCCAACATTGATAATGTTGGACATATCCAGTACATTCTGGACATATCCAGTTCTTTGGCAGTCGACCTTGGTCTGATTTCACTGGACCAAGAAAAAGCTTTTGTCAGGGTTTGATAGGCCTCAGCCCAAGTCTTATAGCAATGGTGAAAGTGACGTACCAAGACGTTAAAAGTGTACTGAAGATCAACGGAGGGTTAAGCGCTCGTTTTAAAGTAAAATGGGGAATCAGACGAGGCTGGTCACTAACCTGAGAGATGTTGTACACCTTATCAGTTAAACTATTCTTGCACAGATTACAAACTTCCTTAAAGGGGTTTATTTTACCATGTTTTATTGTCCTGCATGTTTTATCTGCCTATGCAGATGACATTATGGTTTTAGTACAAAATCAGAGCGAAATCAAGATTTTGGAAAAGATTATAGTTTAGTATCTTCATCTAGAATCAACTGGAAAAAGTGTGAAGCCATTGCAATAGGGAGCTGGTCTCAGCTGGTCTACCTAAATTACCAGGTACACAGAAATGGACAAATTTAGGAATTCACTTAAATGATAAATAGGAAAACTGGGAGGGGGTTTTAGAGAAAATAGAATGCAGACTCAAGAAATGGGAGTGGCTAAAAAAGAACATGTCACTTAGAGGGAGTGGTCTTAAAAAAACTTAATCTGTTTTATTGATGGAGGTGAACTGTTTTTTCACGATCCTTTATACTAATTATCCTTTATTTAATTTTTTTTATTAACTGATGTTGTTGTAAAATAATAATTTTTATTGTAAATTACCAGAATTTATTAAAGTTAAGTTAAACATAAAAAAAATCCTCTCTCTCTGTTTCTCTCTCTTTTGCTCTTTCTCTCTCTTTCTGCTTTTAATGGAATCATCTGTATCTGATAATGGGCTGTAATGCTATTATTTTTGCTCAGCATCCTGAGGGGCAGCACTCCAGCCAGATACACACACATACACACACACACACACTCGTACTAATGTCCCCACATCCTGTGGTACAAATGGACCAGAGAGAGAGCGAATCTGTGGCCGTTACAAAACACAGGGAATAATAATAATAATAATAATTATTATTATTATTCCTACTACTACTACTACTACTACTATTATTATTATTATTATTATTGTTGTTGTTGATGCTTTTGTTTATTGGAACTCAGTCAGTGTTTAGACTAGGATGCTTAGTTGTTTGAGGGTGTGGTTTTGTGGGTGTGGTTTTGTGGGTGTGGTCCATAAATAATCCTACATTTGAGGCAAAGCTGCAACAGCTCACCTCCCATCTAAAACCAGTACAGCTCCACAGAACAGCCTGGGCTTGGGGTAATGTTCTCCCCCAGCTCCGCCCCCAGCTCCGCCCCAGGCCAGGGCATGATGTCACAACCACACGCGCTTCGTCGACTTTATCTTCAGTTTCACTTATTTTATTTCTAAATTTTATCTTTAAAATTATTTAATGTAATTTCAGTGTAAATGTAAACACTGATATAAGCTCAGAGTTCTGTGTGTGTGTGTGTGTGTGTGTGTGTGTGTGTGTGTGTGTGTGTGTGTGTGTGTGGGTCGTTTGGATCCGAGTGCTCTGTGTTCTGTCTCGTTAACATATAGTGAATAAATTAGCATATAAATAAATAAAGTGTGTGTGTGATAAAGTGTTTTATTGAACATGATGTATCTCTGAAGCAGATGGACGGTGTGACTCCTCCTCACATCTCCATCTGTTAAACTCTCCCTTAAAATCATGTTTGTTATAGCAGTGTGTGTGTGTGTGTGTGTGTGTGTGTGTCTTGTAAAACTGATAGTCAATATGTTTGTTTAATAAGGTCCAGAAGAACTCCATGGTGATGTACTGACAGGGTTCCTGGACCACGAGGTTCTCCTGCACTGCTGAGCTCCTCACAGGAGAACTCACATGAGGTCTAGGGTTTAATAATCAACCATGTGGTTAGCTACATCCAGAAAAATCACACCATGAACACACACCATGAACACACTCGCCTGTCACAGTGAAGAGAGCGAGTCGTTAGAAATAAAGAAATACGTGTTTGTCTCCAAGAACCAGGAAACTAATATCAAGAATATCAGAATGAACTTGAGTCTGGTTCCTCTCAAGGTTTCTTCCTATTACCATCTCAGGGAGTTTTTCCTTGCCACTGTCGCCCTCGGGCTTGCTCACCAGGGACTATCTGAACATTCTGATTCATACACATTCACATTCCATACAAACTTAAATAATTCTTTTTATTGTGTAAAGCTGTTTTGAGACAATGTCAATTGTTAAAAGTGCTATACAAATAAAACTGAATTGAATTGAATTGAACTTCACCTACGGAACCCAGAACTTGGTCACATTTTATAAAGGAACTAGGAGCTCTTTGTGTTTTATGTTCTGTTCAGCTTGTGTGTGTGTGTGTGTGTGTGTGTGTGTGTGTGTGTGTGCGCTGTTTACATGTTGATTAGAAGGTATTTATAATCTTCAAATTTGCACACAGAGGCATGTGTATCTTATTGGCTGCCACTTTACTTCTCATTTGCATAGAGATTAGAAGTGGCATTGCCAAGCCCCGCCTACTTCCCTTCACAAACAGTATCAGGCCGGTGCCAGATGCAGTGCACATCTGTAGAGAAATTTATTGGATGGTGCGCCCAGTAAAGGTGAACCCAGATGGTGTGTGTGTGTGTGTGTGACAGAGAGAGCAGAAGGGGCTGATGGGTAAGGTTTTCCTACCGTTCTCGGGGTGCTCGATCTCCCCGATGCTGCCGTCCGGAGTCGTCCTCTCGTAGTGATCCTCGGGCAGCGCCAGCGGTCCGATCCTCGGCCCTGAAGAACTTTTACTGCTGGGTGTTTCTGACTCGTCCAATCCGCTGTCGTAGTAACTGTGCTGGGAGGAGTCCTGCAGATCCTGCGCCTGATTGGCTGTGGAGAAGGTCACTCGGCGGTGCGGCAGCTGCGATCGGACACAGAGGGAAAGGAAACGTGTTACAGGAGCGCGACATGATGTTCCCCTGATGTACGAGTGTCTGAGTGTGAAAAGGCATCAGACGTCACGGGGTCTGATCTCGGAGACGTGTCTCACAACCAGACGGAAACACTGGGAGGAGAACAAGGCATCTCGTCTGATTTAATGTCAAACTGAAACAAACCAAAAAGTCATAGTTTCACACACACACACACACACACACACACACACACACACACACGGAGCAGCAGCAAAAGTAAGTGTGGTATAAGTTCACTACACACACTACAGACACAAACACACGGCGGCCATTTTGACACCTGACCTTAGGAATAATGTTTAAATTTTATACTCTATCAAACACACACACACACACACACACACACACACACAACCTACTGGCAGAGCTTATTGAGCAGAGCAGTACATGTGTTAAACACACTATGAGAGAGAACACACTCCGTTACAATGGAAACAGACAGCTCACAAATTGGCATCTGGAGTGAAACAAAGATCCACACACACACGCACACACGCACACACACGCACACACACACACACCCTGTCCCTCAGCTCCTCCTCTCCAGCAGTAATAAATCTCTTTCTCCCTGCGCTGTTTCTCCTGCTGAGAGAATCTCCACACGCTAAACTGCTTTTAACCTCCACACTGAATTAGAGCTTGGAGAGTGTGTGTCCACCTACAGCTTGCACACATACACACACATACACACACACACACACACACACACACACGCATGTACAAAATTAGAGACAAAGCCAGCGGGCGAAAATTTCCAAAAGACTAAAGCTGGTACAACTCTGTGTGTGTGTGTGTGTGTGTGTGTGTGTGTGTGTGTGTGTGTGTGTGTGTGTGTGTGTTAAAAAGCTCCTCTATTCCCTCTCTTCATGTTCTGCTGCTGTTTGCCTCCAGCTAAAACAGCACTACACCAAAACCCCTCTCTTTCTCTCTCCCTCACACACACACACACACACACACACACACACACACACACACACACACACACACACACACACACAGAGCTGGTTCAGTGTTAGTATTCTGCGTCCTCTTTGTATCTCAGCGTTCTGTGTGAAAGTACCCGGGGCAGGAACAGGGTGGTGTTGTTGCCCCTTTAATCAGGGGCAGTTTACAGGGTGAGATGAGATCAATGAGAAATGGAGAAGCCGAGCGTCTGATGTTCTGAGACGTGTGATGTCCACGACTCACCACCAGGGGGTTTAATCAACAGTCACACTGGACAGAACCAATAGATCAGATTTATTCATAGATCGAACATCATTAAGACCATGATGGGAAAAAAACAGTGAAGTGAAGGTTAAGCTGAGGAGGAGTCTGATCAGTACATGAGCTCCGCCCCCTCAGAGCTGGGGGGGGGGGGGGGGGTAAGTGCACAGAGAGCAAAAGCACATCAGTACCCAGTTCTCTCAGCTTTTTACTCTGAATCATGACGCACTCCTGAACCCCACCGCACCCTTTAAACACACACACACACACACACACACACACACTCACACACACTGAGGCAACTTAACACCAACATGCTCCTTAACACCAGGTTTAAGGAGCTAAGCAGGTCAGTGTGTGTGTGTGTGTGTGTTTTGGATCTTCTTAGTGTTTATATCGCCACCTGTGGGTGTGAAAGTGCCTACTGTCAACCCCCCCCCCCCCCCTCCGTTAGAACTGCAGAACAGACGAGTCTCTTTACAGAACAAAAGGACCTCTGAAGGAGCTCTCACACTCTCTCACTTTTACGAGTTCTGATAATCACAATGCAGCTAATTCTGATATATATGTGTGTGTGTGTGTGTGTGTGTGTGTGTGTGTGTGTGTGTGTGTGTGTGTGTGTGGTCTTTGAAGTGTTCTAGTGTTGTTTCATGAGACATCTCATTTGTCTCTCTCTTTTACTTTCATCTCTTTTTTCATTTCTGTGTTTGTGTGTGTGTGTGTGTGTGTGTGTGCTTAAGATAGGCATTTGTTTGTCACATCCACATCACTGTACAGTGAAACTCTTTTCTTGGCCCAGTGTGTGAGGAGGCTGGGGTCAGAGTGCAGGGTCCCCCTGGTGCACACAGGGTTAAGGGCCTCGCTCAGGGGCCCAACACGAGCAGTATGGAGGAGTCGGGGCCTAAACAAATGACCTCCTGATCAGAACCCAAAATAATCAGGGGAGAGCAGAGGATGCCCTGCCCTGCCCCGCCTCTACCTGTCCAGAGGGACCGTCCCCTGCGACTGCGGTATCTCCCCTGTCAGATACATACACCATGTAACATCGACACTGCAAGACAGACACAAAGGTCATCTCTCTCTTTGTGTGTGTGTGTGTGTGTGTGTGTGTGTGTGTGTGTGTGTGTGTGTGTGTTAGGGGGGTGTTTAGCCGTCTCTCCTCATTTCCCTTCAGATTTGCCTGTGTGTGTTTGTTAGGTAAATGATGGTTGTGTGTTAAGGTTATCAGAGCACCGTGTCTCCGCTCATCTTAAGACTCTCACACAGAGAGTCACATGACCTCAGTGTGGTCACTTGGTCACACTTCACACCTGAGCTGTATGTTATCACACACACACACACACACACACACACACACACCCTATATCTGCGATATTAACACACTAAGGTATGTGAGGTCACATCTTTATCAATACTAATTCCACTGCACTTGCAAAACACGCCCTGTGGAGAACTGAAAAGCTGTCTCTTTTCTTCCTCTGTCTTTCTGTGTTCACTGAGAGAGACAGACAGTGACACATAGAGACTGTACTCTTTTTTATTTTAAACACATTTTTTTCCTATTTTCTTGTGACTTATTTGTAACCTTCGGCAATATGAATATTTGTCACGCCAAAAAAACACCCTTGAATCTTGAGAGAAACAAACAGAGAAACAGACATACAGAGAGACAGAATGAGAGATGGACATATAGAGCAACAGACTCAGAGACAGATATACAAAGAGATGGACATACAGAGAGACAGACATGCAAAGAGATGGACATTATAGACATCATGCATGCATCACTTCTTTCTGGTATTGTTCCCATCGGTTTTAAAACTGAAGTACTAACTCCAATCCTTAAGAAACCAGGCCTTGACTCAAGTAAATTCGACAATTATCATCCTATTTCAAATTTGTCGTTCTTGGCTAAAACTCTTGAAAGGATTGTTACTTCCCAGCCCTGTGATTATCTTTCCAGTAATAGCCTTTTTGAAAGGTTCCAATCTGGATTTCGGTCTCAACATAGTGTTGAGACCGCACTTGTAAAGATATCAAATGACATGCCGTTGGCTGCTGATTCTGGACTTTTATCGATTCTTATACTCCTTGATCTTAGTGCCGCTTTTGATACTGTCTCACACACCATACTGTTGAACAGATTGGAATCGATCAGTATTACTGGTATAGCCCTTTCTTGGTTTCATTCCTATTTTTCCAATCGCACGCAATTTGTACAAATTAAACAGTTTCAATCAACCACAACTCCAGTTGTCACTGGTGTCCCTCAGGGCTCTGTGCTAGGACCTCTCCTGTTTCTTATCTATCTTCTTTCAATAGGGAAACCCGCCCATCTGACCCATTAGCTTGTTAGCTCGTTACATGCTAGCACACTGTTACTTAGAGCTTTTAAAATCTTTACACATTAGCACATTGTTAATAGCATTAGCATTAGGGCTGGGCCGATAAACAATATCATATCAAATCGTGATTTGTTTGATTTTAAAAACGATGAAAAGCTCTAGACATTTTTTCCTCGATATGGATTAATCTAAGAGCCAATCACACAGCAGAACAACACGACAATAACCAATCAGCGTGCAGCTTGCGCGTGCCGTGCAGGTCAAAGTTAATTTCCTGCCGCACTTTGCACTCAAAAAAAGAGTGGAAGCAGCGACGAAACTGAATCTAACCTCGAGTTATTATCCAAAGATGTTGAAATTGTCGACAAAAAAGGTAGCACAAACTCGTTATATGAACGCATCACCCACACGACCACACAG
>CM060113.1:695000-702500 GCA_030522415.1 Channallabes apus
GGCTTCGGAGCCGAGAGGGGCGGGGCTTCGGAGCCGAGCGGGGCGGGGCTTCTGACGGGCTCGGAGCGGGGCGGGGGCTCTAACCGGCTCAGAGCTCAGTCTGCACATGCGCAGTTTAACAGTTAAATGCCGTCTGGCGCACATGCGCAGTTTAACTGTTAAATGCCGTCTGGCGCACATGCGCAGTTTAACTGTTAAATGCCGTCTGGCGCACATGCGCAGTTTAACAGTTAAATGCCGTCTGGAGCACATGCGCAGTTTAACTCTGGAGCAACAGCGTGGCGAGGACGGAGCATCAAAACACAGAGGTAAGCAGATACATTTACTAATATAGCAGAGTTTTACTTGTGCAGATGTTTTTTTTTTCTTTTCTGCTTGTATTACATGACTTAGTAACTAGTGCGAGCACGATGCAGCTAATTAGAACTGAGTAGTTTAATGCAGTTAGGAGAGCTACAGTAGCTACAGGCCCGGTTTACACTGGAGGAGGAGGAAGAGGAGGAGACTCAGCGTGATGAAGATCATTAAACATTCACTCTCTTCATGCACTAAATATCAGCTGGAGTTAACGTGTTGTGCTCTGCTTTTTCATACCTAACAAAAATGCCTCTTAATTATATATATATATATATATATATATATATATATATATATATATATATAATAAGCACGTGACCCTCCGCCTCCCGGTGTTTATTGCTGATGTAAACAAGCTAAAGTTCCCCATAAACAGAAGCGCGGCTGCAGCCTGACTGTAGTGTTGTTAATAGAGTGATGAGTGACAGGTCCTGCTGCCCCAGTCATGCACACAGCAAGGTGAGGAGGCTCTCACAGCCGTGCAGACCCGCTCACTAACCGGCCTCAGGTAGGTAGTCAGTGTGGAGAGAGAGAGAGAGAGAGAGAGAGAGAGAGCTCGAGCTCAGGGGGGGACATTTAAACTCAGCCAGAGCTTCATGCTGACAGACAGGAGGACAGATACACTAACTGACAGTCCAGGGTTTCATCTTGTATGTTTATGCATGTTTATGTCCACCTGTGGCTACTATAAGTACTAATAATTAAAGTGGTCAATAGCACTGTAGTTTTATTTTACATTAAAATATCCATCAACAAAACAATAAAAGTATCACCAACTGCACTGTAGAGTTACAGTAGAGGCGCATATGTTTATTTAAGTCTAGGTCTGGCTGAGATCTTTTAGTAATTGTTGTTTTTTATGAATAACAATAAACAATGAGAGATGGACTAATGTACTGTCATATCACTGTAGTCATTACAATTCACTTTGTCATTAAAGTGACATTGCTTTTGGTTTAGTCAACACAAATATTGTTGAATGAAGGATCTTAGACTCTGGAATGAAGGTATAAATGTACAGTATAGTGTCAGATGATGTGATTTAACTAAAAGATATAGTTTTGTGAACTTGAATAACAAAGTATTAAAATGTTAAGCAAATTTAAATTGGCATAATCTAAATTAAGTATAAATGATTATGAAGTGCTCCTTTTGCTTTGGTAGTGTGGATGCGGCCAAAGAGGATGGGTCATTGGGAAGACTAATGAATGACAACCATATAAACCCCAATGCCAAGATGACGTACTTCACCCAGCAAGGCAAGCCACGCTTGTGTTTGTTTGCAACACGAGACATAAGTCCAGGAGAAGAGGTCACCTATAATTATGGCAACTCAGACTGGCCATGGAGCTCGAAAGTGGTAAAAACCTTTTATGAAACTGATTGTCCTTAGAGGGGTTATGGTCTAATCATGCACACTTTAATTTAAGTGAACAATGTATATTGTCATTGTAGCTTTTGTTTTAACATGCTTTTTATCACATTAATGTATGTTAGACATTAATTTATTAAAATACATAGCACATGGAATATTATTAACTGGATATGTTGCTAATTGTCTGTTTTTAAAATCATAAGGAATCTGAAGAAAGGTCGACGGAGGAGCAGCATGGTGTGTTGTCTACATCAGAGCCTTCTACAAGTCGGTGGCAAAAAAGGTCTGAAGCTACATCAGCTGGTCCTCTCAGAAGCTTTAAGGTAAAATGGGAAAATACTGTTGCACGACCATAGGTACATGGCAAAACTTCTTTTTCTTTTGGCTGTTCCCTTTCAGGGGTCGCCACAGCGAATCATCTGCCTCCATCTAACCCAATCCTCTGCATCATCTTCTCTCACACCAACTAACTTCATGTCCTCTCTCACTGCATCCATAAATCTCCTCTTTGGTCTTCCTCTAGACCTCCTGCCTGGCAGTTCCAACCTCAGCATCCTTCTACCAATATATTCACCATCTCTCACCTCTGAACATGTCCAAACCACCTCAATCTGGCCTCTCTGACTTTATCTCCAAAACATCTCACATGTGTTGTCCCTCTGAACTCATTCTTGATCCTATCCATCCTTGTCACTCCCAAAGAGAACCTCAACATCTTCAGCTCTGCTACCTCTAGCTCTGCCTCCTGTCTTTTCTTCAGTGCCACTGTCTCTAAGCCGTAGAGCATCGCTGGTCTCACCACTGTCCTGTACACCTTTCCTTTCATTCTCGCTGATACTCTTTTATCGCACAACATACATGAAACTTTTCTCCACCCATTCCAACCTGCCTGTACGTGCCACTTCACCTCCTTTCCACACTCTCCATTGCTCTGGACCGTTGACCCTAAGTACTTAAAATCCTGCACCTTCTTTACCTCTGCTCACTGTAGCTTCACCGTTCCTCTCATTCACACACATGTATTCCGTCTTGCTGCGGCTAACCTTCATTCCTCTACTTTCCAGAGCGTACCTCCACCTCTCCAAATTTTCCTCCACCTGTTCCCTGCTCTCGCTACAAAGCACAATGTCATCTGCAAACATCATAGTCCATGGAGACTCCTGTCTAACCTCATCTGTCATCCTGTCCATCACCAGAGCAAACAAAAAGGGGCTTAGAGCCGATTCTTGATGCAGACGCACCTCCATCTTGAACTCTTTTGTCACACCTACAGCACATCTTACCACTGTCTTAGCGCTCTCATACATGTCCTGCACCACTCTAACATACTACTTCGCCACTCCAGACTTCCTCATACAACACCACAGTTCCTCTCTCGGCACCCTGTCGTACGCTTTCTCTAAATCTACAAAGACACAATGCAACTCTTTATTACTTTCTCTGTACTTCTCCACCAGCATCCTCAAAGCAAATACTGCACTACACTTTCTAGGCATAAACCATATTGCTGCTCACAAATGCTCACCTCTGCCCTTAACCTAGCTTCCACTACTCTTTCCCACAGCTTCATTGTATGGCTCATTTAGCTTTATAACTTTTGTAATTGCAACAGCTTTGCACATCTCCCCTTGTTTTTAAAAAATCAGCACCAATGCACTTCTCCTCCATTCCTCTGGAGTCCTCTCACTGTACAAGATCTCGTTAAACAAACTAGTCAGAAACTCTACTGCCACCTCTCCTAAGCACTTCCATACCTCCACAGGTATCCTCTTCAACACCCTACTCACCTCACTTTTACTAACATTTGCTACTTCCTGCTCCACAACAGTCACCTCTTCTACTCTTTTGTTCTCTTTCCTTTTCCTCATTCATCAACTTCTCAAAGTACTCCTTCCATCTTCCCATCACCCTCCTGGCATCTGTCAGTACATTTCCATCTCTATCTTTAATCACTCTAACCTGCTGCACATCCTTCCCATCTCTATCTCTCTGCCTAGCCCAACCTGTACAGATCCACCTCTCCCTCCTTACTGTCCAGCCTAGCATACAAGTCCTCCTTCACCTTATGCTGCATCTCCCTGTACTCCTGTTTACTCTCTTCAGTCCTCTCAGTGTTCCACTTCTCCTTAGCTAGCCTCTTTCCCTGTATACACTCCTGGACTTCCTCGTTCCACCACCAAGTCTCCTTGTCCACTTTTCCCTTACCTGATGATACACCAAGTACCCTCTTACCTGTCTCCCTGATCACATTGGCTGTAGTTGTCCAGTCAACTGAAAGCACCTCCTGACCACCCATAGCCTGTCTCAACTCCTTCCTGAAGACTACACAACATTCTTCCTTTCTTCCTTTCTTCACAACATTCTTCCACCACTTTGTCCTCTGCTCTGCCTTTGTCCTCTTCACCTTCCTCACCACCAGGGTTATTTTACACACCACCATTCTGTGTTGTCTGGCTACACTCTCCCCTACCAACACTTTGCAGTCACTGATCTCTTTCAGATTACAACGTCGACACAAGATGTAGTCCACCTGAGTGCTTCTGCCTCCGCTCTTATATGTCACCCTATGTTCCTGCCTCTTCTGGAAGAAAGTATTTACTACTGCCATTTCCATCCTCTTTGCAAAGTCCACCACCATCTGTCCTTCTACATTCCTGTCCTGAAGACCAAACCTGCCCATCACATTCCCATCTGTTCCCTTACCCAACATGTCCATTGAAGTCTGCACCAATCACACTCTCACCTCTGGAGATGCTCTGCATCACTTCATCTAACTCACTCTAGAATTTCTCCTTCTCTTCTAACACACATCCTACCTGTGGAGCATAACCACTAACAACATTGAACATTATCCCTTCAAGTTCCAGCTTCAGACTCATCACCCTATCTGATACTCTATTCACCTCTAGAACATTCCTTACAATCTCCTCTTTCAGGATAACTCCTACTCCATTTCGTTTCCTGTCCACACCATGGTAAAACAATTTGAACCCTGATCCTAAGCTTCCAGCTTTGCTACCTTTCCACCTGGTCTCCTGGACACACAGTATATCCACCAACTCTCTTCCCTTCCCTGTCATGGTCCCAACATTCAAGGTCCTTACTTTCACTCCTAAACTCTTGCCTTTCCTCTTCTCTCTCTGCTTTCGAACACGCCTTCCTCCTCTCCTTCTTCGACCAACAGTAGCCCAATTTCCACCGGCACCCTGGACAACAGCACCAGTGGCGGTCGTTGTTAACCCGGGCCACGACTGATCCGGCATGGGAATTATATTTGTGATTTGCTTCATTGACTTGGCAAATGTTTTACGTCGGATGCCCTTCCTGACACAACACTCATTTATCCAAACTTGGGACTTGCACAAGAAAACACTGGATTTCGCTCCCCCATAGGTGCATTGGGGACATAGCAAAACTGAAGTGTTTAATTACATATAGTGAATGGGGGCAGCATGGTGGAGCAGTGGTTAGCACTGTAACCCTCACAGCAAGCTGTTACTGATGCCACCACAAACGTATCGAATTTTCGATTAGGCTGTCATCATGAAATTCTCCTTCCCCAGCTATGGAATTTGAATAATCAAAGAGAGATTATCATTGATATCTTACATTCTATACCTTGCAAAATCAGCCAGTGGGGTTTACAGCAAGGTTTTTGTTGAAGTAGGATTGTTCTATTTATTTAAACCTCAAATATTCTCTTTAATGGTTCTTTCCCAGTGGTTATTAATGTATCTTGTTTGTCCATGCTGCATCTACTACAGTTTGTGGCTAAAACCAACGAGGTGGAGACGGCTAGAGGGCAACCAGGCGGAGATAGCTAGAGGGCAACCAGAGTTTGACAAGTCCAGTGCTTGATCCACTCAGCAAGCCTGAAAAGGTAAATGAAATGTAGCCGTTCATTACATTCCATGTGGCAAAGTTTTAAAGTCCACCAACATGTGACATAGGCTTTGTGTGCGTCACTTAGATCTGATTGTTTATATGGACAGTGTTTTGTAAGCACCCTCTCATTTAAGTGAATTTCGAAGTGTAGCTCGGTGTAAAATCTGTGTATGTTTTAACCTGAATGCAATATGGTTTATATGAGCAGTGTTTTGTAAGTAATCTTCCATGAAATGCTTTTCAAAGTGATGGCCAGGTCTGAATGTTTGTGAATTAAGCAGTAAATAACCCAAATGTGTTAGGACCATACAGGTAAGGGACTTGATATGATATGGCACTGCTGTGGTCTTTAAGAATATTTGGACAACTTGTATTTGATCTGTTTGCCTTACATAATCACCTAGTGACATTCAAAATAAAGTTTTCTTCTTGTGCTCTTTGTGAGAAGTAAGATTGTTCAATTTGTACATTTTTAGCAGACGCATATTCATTTATTTCCTCCATGATGTATTTGTTACAGATGATGGCTAAGAGCAGCCAGACTAAAATGGATGAAGGCAACCAGAGTTTGACAAGTCCAGAAGGAAAAGGTAAATGAATGTAGCCCTTCATTACAATGCATGTGGCAAAGTGTTAATTTCAAAAAGATGTGATGTAGGCATTGTGTGTGTCTGTACTCCCTTAGATATGATATGGTTTATATAGACAGTGTATTCTAAGTAGTCTCTCACTAAGTGATTTTCAAAGTGTAGGTCAGTATAAGATCTGAGTGTATGTGTATGTTCACCTGGATGTGAGATGGTTTATATGGACCGTGTTTTGTGAGGACTCTTTCACAAAGTGATTTTCAAAGTGTAGGTCAGTATAAGATCTGAGTGTATGTGTATGTTCGCTTGGATGTGAGATGGTTTATATGGACCGTGTTTTGTGAGGACTCTCTCATAAAGTGATTTTCAAACTGAAAGTTAGTAGTCTGAATGTTTGTGTGAATTAAGCAGTAAACCACCCAAGTATGTCTTAGTAGGACCATACAGGTAAGAGGGTTCATCCTCCAGCTGGGGTTGATGATGGCATCATTTTGGTTTTTAGGAGTTCTTGGACAACCTGAATTTGATCTTTGTTTTAGGATAATTAACCTGAACCTTTGGTAGTGACTATATGTGAAATTAACCACTTTTGGCATTTACGCCACTTATTTTCTGTCAAATCTATCTGTACTGTCTTCTACCTGAAGCTAATTTGCACCTGATATCTTGAAGTAAGATAAATGGTTATCTTGAATTGTGAGGGGGAAAAATGGAAACATCAGGACTATTTTCAAGTCCAGATTTAGATCTTTTTCATAAGAAATGTATGCTTTTGATGTGGACATCATCCATATCAGACCAATTTGTAAAATTTTCATGCTAATCTTGGCCACCATCTTGGATTTTAAATGACTTCATGTACTATCCATGTGACAATTTCTAAAAGCTATGTATGGGAGATGCATTTTATTCACTATATTACTAATATATTATATTGCATGCTAATAGGAAACTTGCTCTGTTGTCAGAGGTGGCCATTTTGAAAAACTAGGTGGCCATTTTGAAAAAGCTTCTAGGGCCACCGTATTGAAAATTCAATAGTAATAAAGTGGCCAGATATCCTTTTTTTTTTTTTTTTTGGACTGCCTTTATCTATACTGTAAGTATACCAAATGTTATGCTTTCATCACAAAATGCACAATTGTTAAAAAAAAATAATTCCACTTAGCTGCTCGACTAAGGGGTGTACTCACTTTTGTGAGATACTGTATGTACAGTACAACTGCTTTACAAAGAAACCATAACGAAAAACTTGTCCTCTTTTATTAAACCAAAAATATTTTAGAGTCTTATGAT
>CM060113.1:707500-730000 GCA_030522415.1 Channallabes apus
CTTACCTTCTGAACTGCTCTACAGATGATGCCATCTCTCATCACCTCCATACACCTCTTACTCACCTGGACACTTGGAAAGAGAATTATGTTAAAATGTTCTTCATCGGCTACAGCTCAGCATTTAATACCATAATTCCCTCCACACTCACCACCAGGCTGGAGCACCTGGGTCTCAGCTCATTTATGTGTCAGTGGATCTCCAACTTCCTAACTGGCAGACCACAGGCAGTAAGGATGGGCGGACATGTCTCAGCCTCCCTCACTCTCAGCACTGGAGCCCCCCAGGGTTGTGTTCTGAGCCCCCTGCTGTACTCATTGTACACGTAAGACTGCGTGGCCACTACCAACTCCACCTCCATCATCAAGTTTGCTGACGACACTGTCGTGGTCGGCCTGATCAGGAACAACGATGAGACGGCCTACCTGGAGGAAATCAGAATCTGGAGAACTGGTGCCAGAGGAACAATCTCTTCCTGAACGTCAGCAAGACAAAGTAGCTTGTAGCTTGGACTTTAGTACAAAGCAGGAGAGGAACTACCAGACCACAGTCATCAACGCCAGCCCAGTGGAGAGAGTGGACAGCTTCAGATACCTCAGTGTTCACATCATGCAGGACCTGTCATGGTCCTGTCACATCAACACCGTGATGAAAAAGGCCCGGCAGCGTCTCTACCACCTCAGACGCCAGAGAGACTTCAGACTGCCCTCCAGGGTGCAGGACAGACGAGCTCTTCAGAGCGTGGTGAGATCAGCTGAGCACATCATCCACACTGAGCTCCCCTGACCTGCACTCGATCTACAGCAAGCGGTGCTGGACCAAGGCCAGGAAGATCATGAATGACCTCAGCCACCCCAGCAATGGACGGTTCTCTGTCTGCTCCCTGAAGGCCAATACAGAGAGACTGAGGAGGAGCTTCTTCCTGCAGGCGATACGGTCTCTCAACCACACCACCACACAGGACTAATACCGTTTACTTTTTATTTTAAACATCCACAATTATGACACTGTCTCTTCACACTCATCCTGGACATTCATGGACACTATAGACACATTCAGGCACACTTACACTTACATATTTATATTTTACATTTCTGGACAATTGCACACAAGCCACTTTAATAAGACACTTTTCATACATATTTACACACTCTCAGTCATTTTTCTTATTTACACTAAATTTATTTTTATTTATTATTTTTCTATATTTTGCTATATTGTACAGAATGTTTTTATTTATACAGAATATATTTTTTTAAATCCTAGTTAAATGTATTACTTTTTTATTCATATTTATTCCTTATCTATAAGCTTCTATTTTTAAGGTCACTGGCGGTCGTATAAACATTTCACTGCATATTATACTGTGTATGACTGTGTACGTGACAAATAACATTTTCATTTGAGACCATCACCATCACCATCAGAGGAACCTCATCAGCTCTGAAACCAGACGCTATCACACATGAGAAGAAAAACTAAAAGCAAATCCTAAATATGGTGTCATTACAGCTCACTAAGCACATCAGACATGTTTATCTGAGGACACACACACACACACACACACACACACACACACACACACACACACACAGAGGAGCTAACACACACTTCCTGTGTCAGTGTGAATGTCGGAGTGAGCTGAAGATCAGCGCTCGCCAAATGAAGCGTTCAATCTCTCAAACACACCGTGACAATTTAACACTGAGTGTGTGGCTAATGTCTTATTGGAGGAGACACGCTAACGCTTTAGCACTGAGAGCTGCGTTACCATCGATTATCCTCACTGTGTGTGTGTGTGTGTGTGTGTGTGTGTGTGTGTGTGTGTGTGAGTAAAATAAAACAGAAAATCAAAAGTCCCAGATCAGCAAAAAAACTCTCTCTTTCTGTCTAAACTGAAATATCATCACTCAGCTGTGGGCGTGTCCCAAATGCAGGATGTGGGCGTGTCCCAAATGCAGGATGTGGGCGTGTCCCAATCCAAACACCCTACTCAGCCTATAGTTTGTGTATGGAGTACAGTACATAGCATCAAACAGATTATAATCACACTCTCTCTCTGTGTCACACACACACACACACACACACACAAAGATTTGAAACTGCATTAATTTAAAATTCTAAATGTGAACAAGATACAAAAAAGGGTAGAACAAATGTGTGTGTGTGTGTATGTGTGTGTGTTATTTACGTACTAAGGGAAACAGCTCATTTATGCAAAACAAATGCCACTCATATTAAACAGCTGTTCCTTATTTTCTCACAAACACACACGCACACACAGTCTCGCTTCATTGCCTATGAACACAAAGGGCAATTTCCCACAATCAACTTCCTGTTTTGGCCCCGCCCTCATTCCTTTCCTGATATTTTCCCCCCATAGTAAACAAACAAAAAAATTCGTTCATAGATAACTACATCCTGTGTGTGTGTGTGTGTGTGTGTGTGTGTGTGTGTGTGTGTGCGTGTGCGCTAGTGTACAGTGTGTGTTGGCAGTTACAGGGATACAGCTTGGAGGCGGCTGGGGTAAAAAGTAGGGTTGGGTACCTATATAACCAGTACCTATATAACCAGTACCTATATAACCGGTACCTATATAACCAGTACCTATATAACCGGTATGTACAGTACCGGACCAAAACAGAACTTTCGGTGCCTCATTTCGGTGCCACTTAAATGCCTGAACTGTCGATTGAAATATTTGTTCTCTGTGGTTATGATAACACCGTTGTAATAAGCATCAGATTAATTAACACACATGTTCGCTAGACAAATTTAAATACTGCATTTATGGGGTGTCAGAATGATCGGAAAAATAAATTATTTCCTTAATTAGAAAAATCTTGAGAACTTCGGAAACTTTGATAATACAAATCCAAAACATTGTTGCAGTAATGTTACCGTCTAGATTAAAAGATTAGATAAAAAAAATGAAAAGCACAAATCATCAGGAAATTTGAGACTATCCGAGATGCGCGTGAATGCAGAAACTAACGTTACACTCGCTCTGACGGCAGCAGGCGGTCTATCGCTATCTTAGCCTGATTAATGAAACAACTTTCGTTAAAATGGCTAAAACTAAACGGTCGAAAGTGTGGCTGTATTTCACAAGAAAGGATTCCGACACCGCAACGTGCAGTGAATGTTAAACAGACGTGTAAAGAGTATAATATAATGCCCCAGTACAGTATAATGCCCCAGTATAATATAATGTCCCAGTACAGTATAATGCCCCAGTATAATATAATGTCCCAGTACAGTATAATGCCCAAGTATAATATAATGTCCCAGTACAGTATAATGCCCCAGTACAGTATAATGCCCCAGTATAATATAATGCCCCAGTACAGTATAATGTCCCAGCATAATATAATGCCCCAGTACAGTATAATGTCCCAGTATAATATAATGTCCCAGTACAGTATAATGCCCCAGTATAATATAATGTCCCAGTACAGTATAATGCCCAAGTATAATATAATGTCCCAGTACAGTATAATGTCCCAGTATAATATAATGCCCCAGTACAGTATAATGCCCCAGTAGAATATAATGTCCCAGTACAGTATAATGCCCCAGTACAGTATAATGCCCCAGTATAATATAATGCCCCAGTACAGTATAATGCCCCAGAATAATATAATGTCCCAGTACAGTATAATGCCCCAGTACAGTATAATGCCCCAGTATAATATAATGCCCCAGTACAGTATAATGCCCCAGTATAATATAATGTCCCAGTACAGTATAATGCCCAAGTATAATATAATGTCCCAGTACAGTATAATGCCCCAGTATAATATAATGCCCCAGTACAGTATAATGCCCAAGTATAATATAATGTCCCAGTACAGTATAATGCCCCAGTATAATATAATGCCCCAGTACAGTATAATGCCCCAGTATAATATAATTTCCTAGTACAGTATAATGCCCAAGTATAATATAATGTCCCAGTACAGTATAATGCCCCAGTATAATATAATGTCCCAGTACAGTATAATGCCCCAGTACAGTATAATGCCCCAGTATAATATAATGTCCCAGTACAGTATAATGCCCCAGTATAATATAATGCCCCAGTACAGTATAATGCCCCAGTACAGTATAATGTCCCAGTATAATATAATGTCCCAGTACAGTATAATGCCCCAGTATAATATAATGTCCCAGTACAGTATAATGCCCAAGTATAATATAATGCCCCAGTACAGTATAATGCCCCAGTATAATATAATGTCCCAGTACAGTATAATGCCCCAGTACAGTATAATGCCCCAGTATAATATAATGCCCCAGTATAATATAATGTCCCAGTACAGTATAATGCCCCAGTACAGTATAATGCCCCAGTATAATATAATGTCCCAGTACAGTATAATGCCCCAGTATAATATACTGCCCCAGTACAGTATAATGCCCCAGTACAGTATAATGTCCCAGTATAATATAATGTCCCAGTACAGTATAATGCCCCAGTATAATATAATGTCCCAGTACAGTATAATGCCCCAGTACAGTATAATGCCCCAGTATAATATAATGTCCCAGTACAGTATAATGCCCCAGTATAATATAATGTCCCAGTACAGTATAATGCCCCAGTACAGTATAATGCCCCAGTATAATATAATGTCCCAGTACAGTATAATGCCCCAGTATAATATAATGCCCCAGTACAGTATAATGCCCCAGTACAGTATAATGTCCCAGTATAATATAATGTCCCAGTACAGTATAATGCCCCAGTATAGTATAATGTCCCAGTACAGTATAATGCCCAAGTATAATATAATGCCCCAGTACAGTATAATGCCCCAGTATGATATAATGTCCCAGTACAGTATAATGCCCCAGTACAGTATAATGCCCCAGTATAATATAATGCCCCAGTACAGTATAATGCCCCAGTATAATATAATGTCCCAGTACAGTATAATGCCCCAGTACAGTATAATGCCCCAGTATAATATAATGTCCCAGTACAGTATAATGCCCCAGTACAGTATAATGCCCCAGTATAATATAATGTCCCAGTACAGTATAATGCCCAAGTATAATATAATGTCCCAGTACAGTATAATGTCCCAGTACAGTATAATGCCCCAGTACAGTATAATGCCCCAGTATAATATAATGTCCCAGTACAGTATAATACCCCAGTATAATATAATGCCCCAGTACAGTATAATGCCCCAGTATAATATAATGTCCCAGTACAGTATAATGCCCCAGTACAGTATAATGCCCCAGTATAATATAATGCCCCAGTACAGTATAATGCCCCAGTATAATATAATGCCCCAGTACAGTATAATGTCCCAGTACAGTATAATGCCCCAGTACAGTATAATGCCCCAGTATAGTATAATGTCCCAGTACAGTATAATGCCCAAGTATAATATAATGTCCCAGTACAGTATAATGCCCCAGTACAGTATAATGCCCCAGTATAATATAATGTCCCAGTACAGTATAATGCCCCAGTACAGTATAATGCCCCAGTATAATATAATGTCCCAGTACAGTATAATGCCCCAGTACAGTATAATGTCCCAGTACAGTATAATGCCCCAGTATAATATAATGTCCCAGTACAGTATAATGCCCAAGAATAATATAATGCCCCAGTACAGTATAATGCCCCAGTATAATATAATGTCCCAGTACAGTATAATGCCCCAGTACAGTATAATGCCCCAGTATAATATAATGTCCCAGTACAGTATAATGCCCCAGAATAATATAATGTCCCAGTACAGTATAATGCCCCAGTACAGTATAATGCCCCAGTATAATATAATGTCCCAGTACAGTATAATGCCCCAGTATAATATAATGCCCCAGTACAGTATAATGCCCCAGTACAGTATAATGTCCCAGTATAATATAATGTCCCAGTACAGTATAATGCCCCAGTACAGCATAATGCCCCAGTATAATATAATGTCCCAGTACAGTATAATGCCCCAGTATAATATAATGCCCCAGTACAGTATAATGCCCCAGTACAGTATAATGTCCCAGTATAATATAATGTCCCAGTACAGTATAATGCCCCAGTATAATATAATGTCCCAGTACAGTATAATGCCCAAGTATAATATAATGCCCCAGTACAGTATAATGCCCCAGTATAATATAATGTCCCAGTACAGTATAATGCCCCAGTACAGTATAATGCCCCAGTATAATATAATGCCCCAGTACAGTATAATGCCCCAGTATAATATAATGTCCCAGTACAGTATAATGCCCCAGTACAGTATAATGCCCCAGTATAATATAATGTCCCAGTACAGTATAATGCCCCAGTATAATATAATGTCCCAGTACAGTATAATGCCCCAGTACAGTATAATGCCCCAGTATAATATAATGTCCCAGTACAGTATAATGCTCCAGTATAATATAATGCCCCAGGACAGTATAATGCCCCAGTATAATATAATGCCCCAGTACAGTATAATGCCCCAGTATAATATAATGCCCCAGTACAGAATAATGCCCCAGTACAGCATAATGCCCCAGTATAATATAATGTCCCAGTACAGTATAATGCCCCAGTACAGTATAATGCCCCAGTATAATATAATGTCCCAGTACAGTATAATGCCCCAGTACAGTATAATGCCCCAGTATAATATAATGTCCCAGTACAGTATAATGCCCCAGTATAATATAATGCCCCAGTAGAGTATAATGCCCCAGTACAGTATAATGTCCCAGTATAATATAATGTCCCAGTACAGTATAATGCCCCAGTATAATATAATGTCCCAGTACAGTATAATGCCCAAGTATAATATAATGCCCCAGTACAGTATAATGCCCCAGTATAATATAATGTCCCAGTACAGTATAATGCCCCAGTACAGTATAATGCCCCAGTATAATATAATGTCCCAGTACAGTATAATGCCCAAGTATAATATAATGCCCCAGTACAGTATAATGCCCCAGTATAATATAATGTCCCAGTACAGTATAATGCCCCAGTACAGTATAATGCCCCAGTATAATATAATGTCCCAGTACAGTATAATGCCCCAGTACAGTATAATGCCCGAGTATAATATAATGTCCCAGTACAGTATAATGCCCCAGTATAATATAATGTCCCAGTACAGTATAATGCCCCAGTACAGTATAATGCCCCAGTATAATATAATGTCCCAGTACAGTATAATGCCCCAGTATAATATAATGCCCCAGTACAGCATAATGCCCCAGTACAGTATAATGCCCCAGTACAGTATAATGTCCCAGTATAATATAATGTCCCAGTACAGTATAATGCCCCAGTATAATATAATGTCCCAGTACAGTATAATGCCCCAATACAGTATAATGCCCCAGTATAATATAATGTCCCAGTACAGTATAATGCCCCAGTATAATATAATGTCCCAGGACAGTATAATGCCCCAGTACAGTATAATGCCACAGTATAATATAATGTCCCAGTACAGTATAATGCCCCAGTACAGTATAATGCCCCAGTATAATATAATGTCCCAGTACAGTATAATGCCCAAGTATAATATAATGCCCCAGTACAGTATAATGCCCCAGTATAATATAATGTCCCAGTACAGTATAATGCCCCAGTACAGTATAATGCCCCAGTATAATATAATGTCCCAGTACAGTATAATGCCCCAGTACAGTATAATGCCCGAGTATAATATAATGTCCCAGTACAGTATAATGCCCCAGTATAATATAATGTCCCAGTACAGTATAATGCCCCAGTACAGTATAATGCCCCAGTATAATATAATGTCCCAGTACAGTATAATGCCCCAGTATAATATAATGCCCCAGTACAGCATAATGCCCCAGTACAGTATAATGCCCCAGTACAGTATAATGTCCCAGTATAATATAATGTCCCAGTACAGTATAATGCCCCAGTATAATATAATGTCCCAGTACAGTATAATGCCCCAATACAGTATAATGCCCCAGTATAATATAATGTCCCAGTACAGTATAATGCCCCAGTATAATATAATGTCCCAGGACAGTATAATGCCCCAGTACAGTATAATGCCACAGTATAATATAATGTCCCAGTACAGTATAATGCCCCAGTATAGTATAATGCCCCAGTACAGTATAATGTCCCAGTATAATATAATGTCCCAGTACAGTATAATGCCCCAGTATAATATAATGTCCCAGTACAGTATAATGCCCAAGTATAATATAATGCCCCAGTACAGTATAATGCCCCAGTATAATATAATGTCCCAGTACAGTATAATGCCCCAGTACAGTATAATGCCCCAGTATATTATAATGCCCCAGTACAGTATAATGCCCCAGTATAATATAATGTCCCAGTACAGTATAATGCCCCAGTACAGTATAATGCCCCAGTATAATATAATGTCCCAGTACAGTATAATGCCCCAGTATAATATAATGTCCCAGTACAGTATAATGCCCCAGTATAATATAATGTCCCAGTACAGTATAATGTCCCAGTGCAGTATAATGCCCCAGTACAGTATAATGCCCCAGTATAATATAATGCCCCAGTACAGTATAATGCCCCAGTATAATATAATGCCCCAGTACAGTATAATGCCCCAGTATAATATAATGTCCCAGGACAGTATAATGCCCCAGTACAGTATAATGCCCCAGTATAATATAATGTCCCAGTACAGTATAATGCCCCAGTACAGTATAATGCCCCAGTATAATATAATGTCCCAGTACAGTATAATGCCCCAGTATAATATAATGTCCCAGTACAGTATAATGCCCCAGTACAGTATAATGCCCCAGTATAATATAATGTCCCAGTACAGTATAATGCTCCAGTATAATATAATGCCCCAGTACAGTATAATGCCCCAGTATAATATAATGCCCAAGTACAGTATAATGCCCCAGTACAGTATAATGCCCCAGTATAATATAATGCCCCAGTACAGTATAATGCCCCAGTACAGCATAATGCCCCAGTATAATATAATGTCCCAGTACAGTATAATGCCCCAGTACAGTATAATGCCCCAGTATAATATAATGTCCCAGTACAGTATAATGCCCCAGTACAGTATAATGCCCCAGTATAATATAATGTCCCAGTACAGTATAATGCCCCAGTATAATATAATGCCCCAGTACAGTATAATGCCCCAGTACAGTATAATGTCCCAGTATAATATAATGTCCCAGTACAGTATAATGCCCCAGTATAATATAATGTCCCAGTACAGTATAATGCCCAAGTATAATATAATGCCCCAGTACAGTATAATGCCCCAGTATAATATAATGTCCCAGTACAGTATAATGCCCCAGTACAGTATAATGCCCCAGTATAATATAATGCCCCAGTACAGTATAATGTCCCAGTACAGTATAATGCCCCAGTACAGTATAATGCCCCAGTATAATATAATGTCCCAGTACAGTATAATGCCCCAGTACAGTATAATGCCCGAGTATAATATAATGTCCCAGTACAGTATAATGCCCAGTACAGTATAATGCCCCAGTACAGTATAATGCCCCAATATAATATAATGTCCCAGTACAGTATAATGCCCCAGTATAATATAATGCCCCAGTACAGTATAATGTCCCAGTACAGTATAATGCCCCAGTACAGTATAATGCCCCAGTATAATATAATGTCCCAGTACAGTATAATGCCCCAGTACAGTATAATGCCCGAGTATAATATAATGTCCCAGTACAGTATAATGCCCCAGTATAATATAATGTCCCAGTACAGTATAATGCCCCAGTACAGTATAATGCCCCAGTATAATATAATGTCCCAGTACAGTATAATGCCCCAGTATAATATAATGCCCCAGTACAGTATAATGCCCCAGTACAGTATAATGTCCCAGTATAATATAATGTCCCAGTATAATATAATGTCCCAGTACAGTATAATGCCCCAGTATAATATAATGTCCCAGTACAGTATAATGCCCAAGTATAATATAATGCCCCAGTACAGTATAATGCCCCAGTATAATATAATGTCCCAGTACAGTATAATGCCCCAGTACAGTATAATGCCCCAGTATAATATAATGCCCCAGTACAGTATAATGTCCCAGTACAGTATAATGCCCCAGTACAGTATAATGCCCCAGTATAATATAATGTCCCAGTACAGTATAATGCCCCAGTACAGTATAATGACCGAGTATAATATAATGTCCCAGTACAGTATAATGCCCCAGTATAATATAATGTCCCAGTACAGTATAATGCCCCAGTACAGTATAATGCCCCAGTATAATATAATGTCCCAGTACAGTATAATGCCCCAGTATAATATAATGCCCCAGTACAGTATAATGCCCCAGTACAGTATAATGCCCCAGTACAGTATAATGTCCCAGTATAATATAATGTCCCAGTACAGTATAATGCCCCAGTATAATATAATGTCCCAGTACAGTATAATGCCCCAGTACAGTATAATGCCCCAGTATAATATAATGTCCCAGTACAGTATAATGCCCCAGTATAATATAATGTCCCAGTACAGTATAATGCCCCAGTACAGTATAATGCCCCAGTATAATATAATGTCCCAGTACAGTATAATGCCCCAGTATAATATAATGCCCCAGTACAGTATAATGCCCCAGTACAGTATAATGTCCCAGTATAATATAATGTCCCAGTACAGTATAATGCCCCAGTATAATATAATGTCCCAGTACAGTATAATGCCCAAGTATAATATAATGCCCCAGTACAGTATAATGCCCCAGTATAATATAATGTCCCAGTACAGTATAATGTCCCAGTACAGTATAATGCCCCAGTACAGTATAATGCCCCAGTATAATATAATGTCCCAGTACAGTATAATGCCCCAGTATAATATAATGTCCCAGTACAGTATAATGCCCCAGTACAGTATAATGCCCCAGTATAATATAATGCCCCAGTACAGTATAATGCCCCAGTACACTATAATGTCCCAGTACAGTATAATGCCCAAGTATAATATAATGCCCCAGTACAGTATAATGCCCCAGTATAATATAATGTCCCAGTACAGTATAATGCCCCAGTACAGTATAATGCCCCAGTATAATATAATGTCCCAGTACAGTATAATGCCCCAGTATAATATAATGTCCCAGTACAGTATAATGCCCCAGTACAGTATAATGCCCCAGTATAATATAATGCCCCAGTACAGTATAATGCCCCAGTATAATATAATGCCCCAGTACAGTATAATGCCCCAGTATAATATAATGCCCCAGTATAATATAATGTCCCAGTACAGTATAATGCCCCAGTACAGTATAATGCCCCAGTATAATATAATGTCCCAGTACAGTATAATGCCCCAGTACAGTATAATGCCCCAGTATAATATAATGCCCCAGTACAGTATAATGCCCCAGTATAATATAATGTCCCAGTACAGTATAATGCCCCAGTACAGTATAATGCCCCAGTATAATATAATGCCCCAGTACAGTATAATGCCCCAGTATAATATAATGCCCCAGTATAATATAATGTCCCAGTACAGTATAATGCCCCAGTACAGTATAATGTCCCAGTACAGTATAATGCCCCAGTATAATATAATGCCCCAGTATACTTTTTTGCCCCAGTACATTATAATTAGGGTTGTTCCGATTACGATACTGGTATCGGAAATGCTGCCGATACCACAAAAAAAGCTGGCATTGGAATCGGCGAGTATTTGAGTCCACGTACCGATCCGATACCATTTTCCTAAACATAACCTATTTATGCCCGCTAGCTTAGCTTACTTACAGAGTGTCACGGCGTGCGCCCAAATTGATATCGCACCTCGCTCACTAGTTAGGCGGCCTCCCCCCCTTTAGGTATGTGAAGTAGCAGGGCCGCAGAATCAGGCAACGGCCCATGAGCTATCGGCGCTATAAAACACAGCGGGGAGTGTAGCTCGGGGTCTGACTGGTGGGAAGCTGGACTTTGCGACGCGGTGGATTTTATGAGAGACAGTGGCACAAGAGCGGGGCGATGTGATGCGCCCCAGAGACTTTAAAAAGGGGGCGCCTTTGATCTCCGCGAGAGGAGCGCGTGAACGAGCTGCACGAGCTGCGCGAGCTCCCGCGGCACCTTCACTTCCGCATAGAGCCCGCCTTCGCATCCCTGCCACCGAAGTGGAAAAGACCAGAGAGAGCCTTTAACCCTTTCCTTTCCCATTTTTCTAAATAAATGACCCTTTTTCCTGTAAGACCTCGCCTCGTGTCCGTGTTTCATGGTGTCGCCCGTGCACTTAGGGTCGAACCCGTTACACAGGGCTGGTAGTATTTTACTTAAAAAAGAAATTAATTTAAATATTTATTTTAAATATAAATATTTATTTTATATATATATATATATATATATATATATAGTGTATGGATGTGTGTATGTATATATATATATATATACAGAGGTGGAAAGTAACGAATTACATTTACTCGCGTTACTGTAATTGAGTAGCTTTTTTGTGTATTTCTACTTTTTAAAGTAGTTTTAAAAATCTGTAATTTTACTTTTACTTAAGTACGTTTTGTTTGAAGTATTGTAATTCGCTACATTTTAAATCATATTCGCTACTGAGTAAAAAATAAATGAATGAAAATGATAAAATAAAAAATATTATGCTTTGTATAAATGCTCCGTTGCGCCGCGTGTGTGTATCATGTCCTGGTCGCGCGCCGCTCCAGACTCCACTCCAGGTTTTCTGACATCGGCATCTTCCTGACCTTCCACACGGTCGCTTCCGCCCTGAGTGACGTCATCGACTAGCGCGACCATGTATAAACCGGAGAGAGACGCGGGAAAGAGGAAAGAGGTTGTGATTTTGGTGTTTGATATTTAGTTGTGTATTCTGGTTTTTGACTTTTTGCCTCCAATTGACTTTGATTATTGCTTTGTCCCTTTGGTTTGGTTGGTCTTTGTATATATTTGTAGATAATTTCACTGTTTTTGGTTTAGGGAGTCCGGGAAGCTACCTGTATTTTTGTTTGTGGGGTTTTTTTTTTTTTTTTTGCAGGTAATCTAGCTACTAAATATAAATACCATTTTGTTTATTATTTTGGCCTGGGTCCATCCTGAATCTGATCCTCCTCCTGGTGTGTGTGTGTGTGGGTGAGTGTGTGTGTGTGTGTGTGTGTGCGCGCGTGCGTGTGTGTATACAAACCTCATTATTTCATCAGTTAATGATTGGATCTAGTTCTTTCTGCCATATACCACCATTTCCATACAGTTTAAAATAGAACCCTGAACCATTCTTTTGCTGTATGACCCTAGACTGGGACGTAACACCATATTTAAGTGACCACTTTGATTTTCAAGCACAAGAAAGACAACAGCTTTATTATGCAAAGGTGTTCCTTCAGTTAAAAAACAGCTAGTTTGAGATTTATATCTGCTCATCTTTTTTGAACTACGCTAGAATGCCTCATCCCACCCCCGCTGTTAAAAAAAATAAATAAAAAAGTAACTCGGTAACTTTTACTCTGAGTAAATTTTTTAATAAGCTACTTTTTACTTTTACTTGAGTAGATTTTTATAATGGTAACTTTACTTGTATTTAAGTAAAATTTCACTGAAGTAACAGTACTTGTACTTGAGTACAAAATTTTATTACTCTTTCCACCTCTGTATATATATATATATATATATATATATATATATATATATATATATATACACACACACACACACAGTACAGATACACACCCAGGTATAGGATCGGTACTCGGTATCGGCCGATACCCTGAGCCCAAGTATCGGAATCGGTATCGGGAGGGAAAAAATGGTATCGGAACATCTCTAATTATAATGCCTCAGGACAGTATAATGCCCCAGTATAATATAATGCCCCAGTATAATATAATGCCCCAGTATAATATAATGTCCCAGTACAGTATAATGCCCCAGTATAATATAATGCCCCAGTATAATATAATGCCCCAGTATAATATAATGCCCCAGTATAATATAATGTCCCAGTACAGTATAATGCCCCAGTATAATATAATGTCCCAGTACAGTATAATGCCCCAGTATAATATAATGTCCCAGTACAGTATAATGCCCCAGTATAATATAATGCCCCAGTACAGTATAATGCCCCAGTACAGTATAATGCCCCAGTATAATATAATGCCCCAGTATAATATAATGCCCCAGTACAGTATAATGCCCCAGTATAATATAATGTCCCAGTACAGTATAATGCCCCAGTATAATATAATGCCCCAGTACAGTATAATGCCCCAGTACTCTTGTGTGTGTGAATTTGATCTGTGAAATGAAATTATAATAAATAACACAAAAAGTCTGAACATTAATATCCTCTCTTCTGCCGAATAAAGAAGTGTGTTAACGAGCTCCTCCTCAGTAACAAGGTCATGACCTCATTTCCTGAGAGATCCTCCTTAGCTTACACACACACACGCACGCACACACACACACACACACACACAGTGTGTCAAGGAGAAGGGCGAGTTGTGTTACAGATGATGTGTCCTACCTCATGAACTGTGTCCACATACAGGTGTGTGAATGTGACGTAGCCAAGTCAACCAAGTCTGAGATCGACATCACTTCCTGTTTCTCTTCCTTATGACTTTTGCTTGAGGGGGCGTGGCTCAAGTTTTTTGGCATATTGTTTATGTATTATAAATATTATTGTTCATCCTTAATTACATTAATCTACGTATCAGTAACATTAACTCCACACAACTACACATTACTTCTGCATGACCACACACACACACACACACACACACACACAGAGAGAGAGAGAGAGAGAGAGAGAGAGAGAGAGGTGGTACAGGTTCATGAATAATGTCAAGAAGTGTCCATCTCTATAAAGATTTCATGAGACACACAGACTGACAGAGTGTAAAGGAGACTGTTATCTTCCGAGAGAGACAGACAAGACAGACAGACGGACGGACGGACGGACGGACGGACAGACAGACAGACAGAGACAGAGAGAGATCCCCTATAGAATACAAAACTGTTCTCATAGACATAGTTCATACAAAAGCATACTGGTGTGTGTGTGTGTGTGTGTGTGTGTCTTTCCCATGCTGTTCTAAAAATACACAGATGACCAGTCTAGGAACATGTGTTTAGTTTCTTCACCACAGCTGCAACTGTGTGTGTGTGTGTGTGTGTGTGTGTGTGTGTGTGTGTGCCTCATTCCTGTTATTTCCACTCATCTCCATAGCACCCCCTAGCAGAGCTCACATGTCTCCTCTGATCCTCCGCAAGAAACAAAAACACAAAGATCTTCATGGACAGAACGTTTCAGGACGAGTTTCATCATGACGTTTTGTCGCCTTGACGTTTGATCCAAGATCTCGAGACTGTAGAAGATCAAAGCTGAAGACTTTAGCACTGTTCAGGATTAAACTGTTAAACTCAGGAGTGTAGCGGTGTGTAGGTGTTCTTGTCTCTTCATCATACATCGTAGGGTCCATGAGCGCTCATAAACACCTCTCATACAGGGGCGGAGCAAATCCGCTAGCACAGCTAAATCTGACCCAGTGCGCTGTAACAGACACTACAGTGCTGTATGGAGAGGTGTGTTACAGGAGTGCAGGGGTTCGCTTTTCCACTGCATAGTCCGGCACGAGACGGTTCAGTTCAGCTCACTTTTGGGGGGTTTTCCACTGGGAACAGTACCTGGTACCTGGTCCTTTTTTTAGTACCACCTCAGCCGAGGTTCCAAGCGCGCCGAACCGTTACCAAAACGTGACGTGTAAACTCTGCTGGTCACCGATTGGCCGGAGAAAATCGTCATTACTGCGTCACCGAACTTGTGACATGAGACACAACAGAACCGCTATATTTAGAAACAGCCAGAGAAGGATCGCACGCACCTTTTTGTATTAACCAAAAATTTTCTTTGGCTGCCATCGGCCTCTTTTGAAACAAACTCCTTCGTCTCGCTGTTAAAAACATCCACACGCCGAGAATGAAGAACACCATGCCGTCGATATGCTCCATTGTTGTGTGTTTGTTTGTGGCGCGTTTACGATGATGTCACGGCAGTAGCGGCGCCGCGACTAAACGACACGTGAATAATCCCGCCCACTCTAAAGCGTTACTACACTGCAGTGGAAGCGCAAACCGAGCCGAACTGAGCCGAACCGAAGTGAGCTGTACTGAACCATGCTGTGCCGTACTATGCAGTGGAAAAGAGGCAATAGGTGAGCTGAGAGGACACGACTCGGTTCCACATGATGTCGAGCTGCTGAGTACCGCCAGGGGTTTCACATCTGGACAGTTCGGCGAATTCCAGCCAAAACGTTCATGAGTGAAACATAAACCCTCTTATTGATTGATTGATTGATTGATTGATCTGCAGAATGAAGACAAAGATACAGTCTGGAGAAAAAGTGACATTATGGACTATTTAAAGCACTAATATGGAGATGTGTATGAATAAGAAACAGCTGCATCAGCACTTTCACCATCAGCACTTTCACCACTGCTGGTATTTATTGTGAAGTACTCATGTTATTGTGTTCTGTGTGTGTGTGTGTTCTGTGTGTGTGTACAGTGCAGTGTAAATGTAGGTCTAAATGTAGGTGTTATATAAAAGTGCTGTATCAGCAGATTGAGCGTCAGCAGATTCATCACTCTGGATATTTTATGTAGCAGTAAAGCCGGAGCGAGTAACGACCGAGCGGACGAATAAAAGCAGCTCCGCTTAACGAGACGCTTTAACTCCAGCACCGAAAACATAAAGAATACATTCACCTTAATTTACCTCCATCTTTCATATTTATTACCCACTACATCTGCACACACACACACACACACACACACCGGAGGGTTTGGGGGGGGGGGGGGGGGGGGTTATGCGGGGGTGTTAAGGTCCACTCAGTAACGCACGGTCCCGCTCCAGGCCTGTTTATAACGCTTCCCCTCGGCCTCTCAGCAAATTTAATGAGCTCCTGTAAAGCACTGTGAAGAAACCGGAGAGAGAGAGAGAGAGAGAGAGAGAGAGAGAGAGAGAGAGAGGGGGGGGGAAATGATGGAATGATGGAGGAGTTAAATAAGAAAAGGATCAAAATATACAGTGAATGAGAAAATAAAGAGAAGGTAGGAGAAAGCTAGAATAAAGGAGGAGAAGTCTCAGTGTCTCACTGTCTCACTGTCTCACCCACGTCCACACTCGGCCTGGTCCAGAAGTTCTGTACTCTAATTTCTGCTCAAGGAAAATGTTCTTGCTGCATAAACAGATTTCATTTTAGAAATTCATTTTAAAGCGGTGTGTGTGTGTGTGTGTGTGTGTGTGTGTGTGTGTGTGTGTGTGTGTGTGTGTGTTCGGTTCTAAGAGTTTACAGTCCCACAGAACAGTTTGCAGTGTGTCTGTCTCTCTGTAAACAGACAAGACCTGCATGTAACCTAGGTGTGCAGTGAGACAGGTGCAGTGAGACAGGTGCAGTGAGACAGGTGCAGTAAGACAGGTGCAGTGAGACAGGTGCAGTGAGACAGGTGCAGTGAGACAGGTGCAGTTATACTGAAACAGGATTAAATGTATTTGTTTTTCTGAGCACAAAATGAGTATTGACGCCGGAATAGCTCTCACACACTCCTCACTGAGAACAGGAAAAACCTATTGTGTGTGTGTGTGTGTGTGTGTGTGTGTGTGTGTGAGAGAGAGAGAGAGAGAGAGAGAGAAAGAGAGAGTGAGAGAGGGAAAAATGCCCTGTATATGAACACACACACACACACACACACAGTACAGGTATTAGCACAATGTTAATTTATAAACATTTATAAACATATAAAAACATATATATAAAAAAAAACAGTAGGTAAACAAGAACCATCAGTAACTACACTGTAGTGAAGTTAAATTGTAGTTATTTGGGTTTACAGTGTGTGCACATAGTCTGTCTGTCTGTCTGTCTGTCTCTCCCTCACTGCGCGTCCACTGGGTGTGAGGACGCGTGTAAAAGGCCGTTTGGTGTGTTGACAAGTTTAGAAAGAAAACTGTTTGTCGTCCCCCCACACACACCTTACTGTTAATGTTATATAGTGAGAGAGTGGGCGTGGCACCATGGCCTCTGAGGCTCGGGTGGAGACTCTGTCCCTCCGGCCTGGACGGTGTTAGTGGTGGGAGAGCAGGTCAGGTGTGACATATTACAAAATGGGATTCGATTGAGAGACATCATGGTTCAAGTCGCCCCTTCTGTCTGCCCCGGCACCGCAGGTGATGATCTCCAACATCTCCGAGTAGATAATGAGGGATCTGGCCCACTTCAGGAAATTCACCAACTCCATGAAACCCATCCCGCTCGGGTGTTAGAGCTCCAGGGTGAAACACGTCCTGTCCGTCCGCAGGCAAGTTTTTATGATCTTAAACAACCAGGAAGAGACGTTAAACGTTAAAAGAGAAGTAAAGTTCAAGGACAGTGACAACAGCTATACTGTCTTCACCACCACGGAGCGGCTGAGGTGTTTCGAGTGCGGAGATGTTGGACATAAAAGGCTGAGTAAAAGGTGTATGTTGGACATAAAAGGCGACTCGGCAGGGAAACGGCAGCAGAAACGCGGGGACATCCAGCGGGAAAACCCCGGGGAGTCCGAGCCTGGAGTGGACATCAGTAAACCCCAGAGCAGAGACACACTGCAGTCGGAGATCACAAGGGTCAAGTCCCCAAGACACCGGCACCACCGAGAGCAACACCGCGAGTATAAAACCCAACGTCCACACAGACACCACCGCCAACAGTAACTCTGTCCCTAACGTCTCCACCGATACACAACAGCAAAAAACTACAGTGAGTGTGAAGGACAAAGGACATAAGGACAAGTCACACAATGCAGAAACCTGCAGCCAGTCACTGAGCACCACACACACACACACACACACACACACACACACACAAAGAACCGAACACGGACATGGGGGGACAGGACAGGTTCTATAACTTACTGAAAAAGGAAAGAGACACGTGGTGGACACACACTGTCCAGGAGGAGGAAGAAGAACGCTTAAGACTCTGACAGCAGGTAACAAAACACGAACCGCCGCAAAAGTCTGGGACAAAATCCCGCCGTGAACCGCTACAGACTCAAGACTACAGACCACAGGACAGTAAACTAGAACAGAGTGAATAAAGAAAAGATAAATCAATAAAACTGAACTAAGACTAAAGGGGGTGGAGTTACTGATGGGGGGGAGGGGGAGGGGTCACGAGGGTCTGACTTAAAAACAACAAAAACTATTGTAAATATGATAATATACAGTAGTGTGTGTGTGAGTGTGTGTGTGTGTGTGTGTGTCTCCCTGCAGTGTGTGTGTGTGTGTGTGTGTGTGTGTGTCTCCCTGCAGTCTGCATGTTTACTGATTAACACTTTCTCCTGTTAAATGATGCAGACTGACGCTTTTATCTTCTCTCTCTCTCTCTTTACACTCAGTCTCTGTGCACGTGAACTCCGGGTGTGTGTGTGTGTGTGTGTGTGTGCTCCACATGCTTTTTCTCCAGTCGCAGGTAATACAGCGTTTACGGAAAAGGGGTGATTTTAACCGTTTATTGTGCAACTGGCAACCCAGGCTGTTAGTTAAGAGTGCTGTGTTCCGATCAGGAAGTAGTTTATGAGAAGTACACTACACAGGGAGCAGGAAGCACACTTTAAAGTGCACTGCGGCCCGGACAGCAGCACGCGCCACTCCACTGCTCTTCCGGTGATACCCCGGATGTGGAGGCCTGAATTTTATTTTTATTTTTGAACAGCAATTTATTAACTTTGAATAATTTTGCATTAAATTTTAAATGCTTGAAATATAAAACCACAATAAACTGCAGTGCAGAAAAATTTAAACATTTTTATTTCAACACGTTTTTTTCAGTTCATGTAATTTAACCTGATATTTTGTTTTCAGGAATATTGGACTAATATACTTCCATACACAGGCCTCACCCTGAGCACAAACACACACACACACACACACACAGTGTTTAATCCCTCTGCCTTTACAAGAGCAAAATGGGGCATTTCTTTAACAGGTCACATGAAATGATCTCTGTCTGTGTCTCTGTCTGTGTCTCTCACTGTCTGTGTCTCTGTGTCTCTCACTGTCTGTGTCTCTGTCTGTCTCTCTCACTGTCTGTGTCTCTGTGTCTCTCACTGTCTGTGTCTCTCACTGTCTGTGTCTCTGTCTGTGTCTCCACTGTCTGTGTCTCTCACTGTCTGTGTCTCTGTCTCTCTCACTGCCTGTGTCTCTCACTGTCTGTGTCCCTGTGTCTCTCACTGTCTGTGTCTCTCACTGTCTGTGTCTCTGTGTCTCTCACTGTCTGTCTCTCTCACTGTCTCTCTCTCTCTCACTGTCTGTGTCTCTGTGTCTCTCACTGTCTGTGTCTCTCACTGTCTGTGTCTCTGTCTCTCACTGTCTGTCTCTCTCACTGTCTGTCTCTCTCACTGTCTGTGTCTCTGTGTCTCTCACTGTCTGTGTCTCTCACTGTCTGTGTCTCTGTGTCTCTCACTGTCTGTGTCTCTCACTGTCTGTCTCTCTCACTGTCTGTCTCTCTCACTGTCTGTGTCTCTGTGTCTCTCACTGTCTGTCTCTCTCACTGTGTAACGCTCAGATTTATTTTTAGAGCTATTTACACTAAATCGGGGTCTGATATCTAAATACAGGCTGATTACACTCACTTCCGGTATTGCGCAACCTTCGCGGAGCAAGGAAAGACGGTGACAACAACAACTTCCAAAACCAAACCAAAGTGTATTATATACAAAAGACAAACAAACAAATGATGTGCAACGAAAAACCAATATATACAAAATATAAACAAATATATACAATGTCAGTGGTGTATGCTAGTGTGTGTGTGCGTATGTATGAATGTCCAAGTCCGTGTTATTGTAAGATTGAGATGGTATACAGGAGAGACGGTTCGTTCTCACCAGGAAATGATGGTAAATCCGGGAGAACGAAGAAATGGCAATCCGGCAAGGTAATCCAAAAAACGTCCAAACAGGCTCTCTCTCTCTCTCTCTCTCTCTCTCTCACAACTACTGCAGCGCACTGACTCATCTCTCCGTGTCGAACGTCATGCCGGTTCCGGCTTTATACCGGCACACGTGACCCGATAGGTCATCGGGGTTCTCTCGCGGCACAGCTGCGCATGCGTGCGTGAGCTTAACCCCGGAACGAACGCACCGTTGCCATGGGGACGAAAATACCCGACTGGGGCCAGTTTGCTGGTGCAGGTGAGCAACATTAGCCCTAGCATCATTCCCCTGCTGATTAACTGCCCCTTTATGTGGCCGCGCTACAACTGTCTGTGTCTCTCACTGTCTGTGTCTCTCTCACTGTCTGTCTGTGTGTCTCACTGTCTGTCTGTGTCTCTCACTGTCTGTGTCTCTCAATGTCTGTCTCTCTCACTGTCTGTCTCTCTCACTGTCTGTGTCTCTCTCACTGTCTGTGTCTCTGTCTGTGTCTCTCTCACTGTCTATGTCTCTGTCTCTCTCACTGTTTGTGTCTCTGTCTGTCTCTCTCACTGTCTGTGTCTCTCTCTGTCTCTCTCTCTCACTGTCTGTGTCTCTCTCACTGTCTGTCTCTCTCACTGTCTGTGTCTCTCACTGTCTGTGTCTCTCTCTGTCTGTCTCTCTCACTGTCTGTCTCTCTCACTGTCTGTGTCTCTCTCTGTCTCTCACTGTCTGTGTCTCTGTCTGTGTCTCTCACTGTCTGTGTCTCTCAATGTCTGTCTCTCTCACTGTCTGTCTCTCTCACTGTCTGTGTCTCTCTCACTGTCTGTGTCTCTGTCTGTGTCTCTGTCTGTGTCTCTCTCACTGTCTGTGTCTCTGTCTCTCTCTCTCACTGTCTGTGTCTCTCTCACTGTCTGTGTCTCTCTCTGTCTGTCTCTCTCACTGTCTGTGTCTCTCTCTGTCTGTCTCTCTCACTGTCTGTCTCTCTCACTGTCTGTGTCTCTCTCTGTCTGTTTCTCTCTCTCTGTGTGTCTCTCACTGTCTGTGTCTCTGTCTCTCTGTCTGTGTCTCTCACTGTCTGTGTCTCTGTCTGTGTCTCTCACTGTCTGTGTCTCTGTGTCTCTCTCACTGTCTCTGTCTGTCTGTGTCTCTGTCTCTCTCTTCTTTACTGCCAAAAATATCAACATATAAGGAACACCTTCACTGAGATCATCACTCACAAAATCCCAAATTACTCCAAATTAACAGAAGGTGAAAAAATTAGAATAATTTTAGGAGAAGGCGGCACTGCTACACTCGCTGGAGAGTGTGTGTCCGAGTGTGAGAACCTGAGAGACAGTGAGACCTGAATGTTTCTAACTAACTAAAAAAGAACAATAGTCATAATAATAAAAATTGTATATCACAATCTGTTTAGATAGTTCTTGTTATTGTTGTCAATATTGATGTTATATATTTTTTTAATTATTATTATATATATGTACATATGTTATTTATTTATTATTTTGTTTTTATTATTTATGTGTACTGTATATGTATATA
>CM060113.1:740000-757500 GCA_030522415.1 Channallabes apus
CCCCGCCCCCAATGTGTGCCCCGAAGAGGGACAGGAGCCTCAGATCTGCACACCACCACTGACTCCCATAAATCACTGCAACAAAACCGAGGAGGAAAAGAGAAGACACGTCCACTACAGAACTAAATAACACATGACCAATGCAGGTAAAAACATTAATTCTTTAATAAAGTATGTTAAAATCTCTCTCTCTGTACCTGTCTCTCTCTCTCTGTCCCTGTCTCTTTCTCCGTACCTGTCTCTCTCTCTCTCTCTGTCCCTGTCTCTCTCTCTCTCTGTCCCTGTCTCTCTCTCTGTACCTGTCTCTCTCTCTGTCCCTGTCTCTCTCTCTCTGTACCTGTCTATCTCTCTGTCCCTGTCTCTCTCTCTGTACCTGTCTCTCTCTCTCTCTGTCCCTGTCTCTCTCTCTGTACCTGTCTCTCTCTCTCTGTCCCTGTCTCTCTCTCTCTCTGTCCCTGTCTCTCTCTCTCTCTGTCCCTGTCTCTCTCTCTCTGTACCTGTCTCTCTCTCTCTCTGTCCCTGTCTCTCTCTCTCTCTGTACCTGTCTCTCTCTCCCTGTCCCTGTCTCTCTCTCTCTGTCATTTATTGTTCAGTGTTTACGGTGGCGAGGGACAGATAAAGTTTGAGGCTGAGCTCATCTGTCACACGGCAATCCCACGGCCGCATGGACACACTCATTTATGAGAGAGAGAGAGAGATGGAGAGGTGTGTGTGTGTGTGTGTGTGTGTTAATTAAAGGATGCTAGCAGAACGTTTTGGGAGGGAGAACCACCGTACACCGCCGTACCGCCTAATCTCCAAGGACACTACATTAAAGACGACACCTAATTAAACCCCTCAGGATCCCTCTGCTTCTCTGCTTAAGGAATGAGCTATGACATTCTACAGACACACACACACACACACACACACACCTGTAATATACTGCAGAAAGATGAAATGTCCTGTTTTCCACAGTGAGAGTTTTTATTTTCATCAACCTTTGTGTTTACATTAATAATCCAACATTAAATCAGAATAAAAACAAATAAAAATGAGCTAAAAAAAAAAAAAACATTCATTTAAACAAATGAAAATAAATTAAACGTGGTGTAAAAACACTAGAATAGAAGGACATTAGACGGATGAACCTGCGCATCAGGACGACTTTCAATCATTTTTGTACACGTGGCATCCTGAGGAAAATAAACCCGAAGAAGTTTACAGGAGGTGTGCGTGTGTGTGTGTGTGTGTGTGTGTGCGCGTGCGTGTGTGTGTGTGTGAGCACCCTGAACTGCTTAGAAGTTTAGATCTTCTACTGATTAATTATCATAAAGTACTGAGGAACACAGACATGATCACATGATGGGGGGTGCGCGCGTTCAGATCATGCGCCGCTGGGGTGCGCGCGTCCTTCACTAGAAGACTCAAATATAACATCTTTTTTCCCAAGATGGCACTGGTGAGGTCGGCTGCCGTCACGACTGCTCCGACCACCTTTTCTTTGTTTTTGTTCTTTAAGTTAGTTTTCAGTGTTTTAAAATCGGCAAAATCACCACCATTGAGTACATTAGGTATGATAGAGACACTCTTGTTTCTATTGGTATACAATGTACTCACAATTCGATGTTTTTAACTCCGTATCCGAGCTGGCCGAGTGAGATCCTGAGGGAGAACAATGGACGCGACGCGAAGCGGCGGCCCCGAGGGAAACGAGCCGGCGTCAGGAACAGGCTGAGAGCTCATGCACACCGCACACCTCTGCCCAGCATCCTGCTCGCCAACGTCCAGTCACTGGAGAACAAACTCGATGACCTCAGGGCCAGGATAAAGTTCCAGAGAGACATTCGGGACTGCAATCTCCTCTGCTTCACCGAGACATGGCTGAACCCAGCGGTGCCAGACCACGCCATACAACCAGCCGAGTTCTTCTCGGTTCACCGCATGGACAGGACGCGGGACTTGGGAAAGTCAAGAGGAGGCGGCGTGTGTTTGATGGTGAACAACAGCTGGTGCAACAGCGCGAGCGTTGTTCCTCTTACACGCTCCTGCACGCCAAACCTGGAACTACTGTTCATCATGTGTTGTCCTTTTTATCTTCCCCGGGAGTTCACATCGGTCATAATCAGTGCCGTTTACATACCACCACAAGCGGACACTGAAACTGCCTTATGCGAGCTGCATGAGGTGCTCACACAGCACCAGACACAGCACCGGGACGCTGCGCTCATTGTGACGGGGGACTTTAATAGTGCCAACCTCAAACGCGCAGCGCCGAACTTTCATCAGCACATCACCTGCCCCACCAGGGGTGAAAGGACACTAGATCATTGTTATACCACGGTCAAGGACGGCTACAAGGCACAATCTCGTCCAGCGTTTGGTAAATCCGACCACGCCGCCATCTTCCTCATGCCAAAATACAAACAAAGGCTGAAACAGGAAGTTCCGGTTCAGAGGGAGGTTGCGCGCTGGACGGACCAATCGGTGGCCGCGTTACAGGACGCACTCGATGACGCAGACTGGGACATGTTCAGAAACAGCACCGATGATGACGTCAGCGTGTTTACGGAAGCGGTTGTGGGATTTATCGGGAAGCTAGCGGATGATACCGTAGAGAAAAAGACTATCAGAACGTTTCCCAACCAGAAGCCGTGGGTGGATAAAACCATCAGCGACGCTCTGAGATCTCGCACAGCTGCCTACAACACGGGACTTGCGTCGGGGGACATGGAACCATACAAGGCTGCGTCATACAACATCTGGAAGGCAGTGAAAGAGGCGAAGCAGCGCTACGGGAGAAAACTAGAGTCACAGCTTCAACAGAGTGACTCTAGGAGCCTGTGGCAGGGACTAAGAACAATGACGGATTATAAAGCACCAACATCCGGTATGACGAACGCGGACGCGACTCTGGCAGACGAGCTCAACACCTTCTATGCTCGATTCGAGGCTGCAGCTAAAGATGCTAGCGATGCTAATGCTAACGGCGCTAATGCTAACGGCGCTAACAGCTGCAGACAGGAAGACACTGCCAGCACCGGGAACGCGCTCATCATCACCAAGCACGACGTGAGGAGAGCCTTCAGGAGAGTGAACACCAGGAAAGCAGCAGGACCAGACGGCATCTCAGGCCGTATCCTCAGAGCCTGCGCAGACCAGCTAGCACCTGTGTTCACTGAGATATTCAACATCTCTTTATCTCAGTCGGTGATCGCCACATGCTTCAAAGAGTCCATCATTGTTCTTGTTCCAAAGAAACCACATCCTGCTTCTTTCAATGACTATCGCCCTGTAGCCCTCACCTCAGTAGTGATGAAGTGCTTTGAACGCCTGGTCAAGGACTTCATCATTTCATCTCTACCAGACACACTGGACCCTCTATAATTCGCTTACTGTCCAAATCGTTCTACTGACGATGCCATCTCTCATCTCCTCCACACATTTTAATTATGTTAAAATGCTCTTCATCGACTATAGCTCTGCATTCAATACCATAATTCCCTCCACACTCACCACCAAGCTGGAGCACCTGGGACTCAGCTCATCTCTGTGTCAGTGGATCTCCAACTTCCTAACAGGCAGACCACAGGCAGTAAGAATGGGCGGACATGTCTCAGCCTCCACAACTCTCAGCACTGGAGCCCCCCAGGGGTGTGTTCTGAGCCCCCTGCTGTACTCTTTGTACACATATGACTGTGTGGCCACTACCAGCTCCACCACCATCATTAAGTTTGCTGACGACACCGTCGTGGTAGCCTCTGATAACAACGAGACGGCCTACCTGAAGGAGATTAGGATCCTGGAGAACTGGTGCCAGAGGAACAACCTCCTTCTAAACGTCAGTAAGACAAAGGAGTTGATAGTGGACTTCAGCACTAAGCAGGAGAGGAACTACCAGACCCCCATCATCAATTACAGCCCAGTGGAGAGAGTGGACAGCTTCAGATACCTCGGTGTTCACATCACGCAGGACCTATCATGGTCCTGTCACATCAACACCGTGGTGAAAAAGGCCCGACAGCGTCTCTACCACCTCAGGCGCTTGAGAGACTTCCGACTGCCCTCCAAGGTGCTCAGGAACTTTTACTCCTGCACCATAGAGAGCATCCTGACGGGAAACATCTCAACCTGGTTCGGGAACAGCACCATGCAGGACAGACGAGCTCTACAGAGGGTGGTGCGATCAGCTGAGCGCATCATCCGCACCGAGCTCCCTGACCTGTACTCGATCTACAGCAGGAGGTGCTGGACCAAGACCAGGAACATCGTGAAGGACCTCAGCCATCCCAACAATGGACTGTTCTCTCTGTTGAGGTCAGGAAAGCGATTCCGCTCCCTGAAGTCAACACAGAGAGACTGAGGAGGAGCTTCTTCCCGCAGGTGATAAGGTCTCTCAATCACAATCACACCACCACACAGTACTGACCCACACATATGGTTTTTACACACACTCTGGACACTCGTTTACACTAGTGACCACTGCACAACTACACTTTGTGGTCATCAAATCACTATCACAAGTCACTTTAAATAAATCACTTTAAGCATATTCGCACTGCACAAGACACTTTAAACATGTGGATTGCACAACCCTGGACATTACCATTCTTTTCCTACTCGTACAGCTGATCTTACTGTTCATATATTCTTCATATATTTTCTATATTGTGTATTGTTGTACAGTTATTTTATTTTAACTTTAATTTTTATATTTTATTTTATTCCTTCCTAGTTAAATTTACCCTCTATTTTATTTTTCATATTTATTTCCTATTCCTATTCATAGTCTTTTTTTTTTTTAAGGTCACGAGCCATTGTCTAAGCATTTCACTGCATATCGTACTGTGTATGACTGTATGTGACAAATAAAATTTGAATTTGATATATATACTCATTTGGATTATGAATAAATTATGTTTGTTTTGGCGTCTGTCCAAATTTAACCGTATTTGGGTCCGGATGTGGACCGGAGTCCGCCTATTGAGTACCCCGGGTCTATTTTATTATTAATTAATTTGCAAATTCATGTTTATATTCTGATTTCATTAAATCTGGCAGGAATATTATCTTAAAATAATGTTTTACTTTAATTCTAAATTGTTTAATTTTACAGACATTAGTACAGTTTTAAACGTAAAGCTGACGTTAAACTGAGATCAGCACCTGAGTCAGCGCCACTGTGACCCAGGACACTCACCACTCACCCAAACTCCTCCCCCATCCTGGTGAACTTCACTACTGTGTCCTCTTTACCTGCAGGTCTAATGTTAGAGGATCTTCACCGTATCACCTGACACACACACACACACACACACACACACACACTCTGGTAGAGCTGAGCGCTGAGATCTGGTACAGTGTGAGGAGGAATAACACAGTAAAGTCAGGTGAAGGTGTGTGATGCTGGTGTGTTCGTGACTGTAGTGCAGGCGAGTGTGTGAGCAGTTTTCGTACATTCGCTAATGAAATGTTTAAATGAGAAACACTAATTTTAAAGTTTGATAAGATTGAAAGTTTAAACATTCCCTGGACTGCAGCTCGAGGTTTGGGTACAGCGAGGGACTGAGCTGCGTCTCGCCGGTCGCTGTTTAACTTTCTGCTGCTGAGAGAATGTTTTATGGAGATGATTCACTGACTTCATATGAATAGTTATATATTAAAAACCCTAAGCAAAGAACTAATAAAGTAAGGGGTTGTGCAGCAGCGCAGTGTTAATAAAAGATTAATAAAATAAAACCACACTTTGTGTTTCTTCTGCTTTAATAAATGAGCAGCTTAATCACACTGTAGGTTTAAACAGATTCAGTTACTGAGTGATAGTCACTGACCTGCAGGATGCACACCCTGTGTGTGTGTGTGTGTGTGTGTGTGTGTGTGTGTGTGTGTGTGTGTGTGTGTGTACTTTAGCTGTAAATGTTCAAATCACTAATACACACGCACACACACATAATCTCTAGCCCTGAATTTAGAGTCATGCAGTGGGAGGGGTTTAGTTACAGTGTAACACAGTGGGAGGGGTTTAGTTACAGTGTAACACAGTGGGAGGGGTTTAGTTACAGTGTAACACAGTGGGAGGGGTTTAGTTACAGTGTAACACAGTGGGAGGGGTTTAGTTACAGTGTAACACAGTGGGAGGGGTTTAGTTACAGTGTAATACAGTGGGAGGGGTTTAGTTACAGTGTGACACAGTGGGAGGGGTTTAGTTACAGTGTAACACAGTGGGAGGGGTTTAGTTACAGTGTAACACAGTGGGAGGGGTTTAGTTACAGTGTAATACAGTGGGAGGGGTTTAGTTACAGTGTAACACAGTGGGAGGGGTTTAGTTACAGTGTAACACAGTGGGAGGGGTTTAGTTACAGTGTAATACAGTGGGAGGGGTTTAGTTACAGTGTAACACAGTGGGAGGGGTTTAGTTACAGTGTAACACAGTGGGAGGGGTTTAGTTACAGTGTAACACAGTGGGAGGGGTTTAGTTACAGTGTAACACAGTGGGAGGGGTTTAGTTACAGTGTAACACAGTGGGAGGGGTTTAGTTACAGTGTAACACAGTGGGAGGGGTTTAGTTACAGTGTAACACAGTGGGAGTGTGTGAATGATTGTAACAGAATGCGTAGACAGTAATTAAGGCTAGGCAGCCACCCCCCTTATCCCCCCTCCCTCCACACACACACACACACACACACACACACTGGAGATGGTGTGAAGATGTCTTGGCATGTGTCAGATGGAAGCTCTAATCAGCAACCAAAAACAGATGTTCACTATCATCATGCACACACACACACACACACACACACACACACACACACACACACTTCCAGGGTACATAAATATGTAAAACAGTTTCCATTCAAACTGTATGTTTATAAAAACAAAAAATAAAATGTTTCTGCTTGTGACCTGCAGATGACCCTTAGTGACCTTTGACCTCTGAGCTGGCTACCTGTCCATGAAGCAGGTGTGTGCTGTGATTGTGCCAGGCTGCTAGCATATGGTGTGTGTGGGTGTGAGTGTGTGTGATTATGTCTTTGCCCCCCTCATGCCGGGCTATTTATAGCTAAGTAGTGATGTTTGTTCCGTTACTATGGCGACACTCTACAGTCACAGAAACAGAAACAAATGACACAGAGTCAGAAATGGTTCTGGTTCTGTTCCTGTTACGTGTAATAATTCCACTACAGTCCCTACACTTATTTTTCCAGTTCTAGTTTGTTACTAGTTCCAGTCCTGCTACAACCTCTGCTGTAGAACCTGCCTGTGGTTCTGGGTCTGGCTCAGGTTCTGTGTTTAATTCTACTTTATATTCTAGTTCTATTACACTCCAGTTGTGTGTACAGTACTAGTTCTGGTTCTAGTTACAGTGCTGTTGCTGTCTGTCTCTGTATCAGTGGGTTCTTTTACTTCCGTCCTGGTTCTGGTTGTAGTTTTGGCGTTAGTGTGGAGGTTGTGACTGTGGTACCGTGTTCCGGCCCGGCTCTGTGTGTCCTGTACGCCAGAACCTTTAGTGCTCAGTGTTTCTGATTTAGTGTTAGCTGAGACTCCCTACAGAGCAGCTTGTGACACGATCACTTGACAGCCTTCACTTAGAGCAAACATACTGTGTGTGTGTGTGTGTGTGTGTGTGTGTGTGTGTGTGTGTGTGTGTGTGTGAGAGAGAGTGCTCGATGTCTCTCCTCCCTCGAGGCCAATCTGCTATTGTCATCTCACATCTGCTGAAATTAAGCCTGGCCACACACACACACATACACACACACACACACACAGTGCAGTTAAATAGATAAAACGTGTGTGTGTTAATAAGTGGTGATACTGGAACATTAACACTCATCACACTGAACTTTCTGATGAAATGCAGGTTGATGACATCATCATTATGTGCCAGCCAATCACACACGGCTATGGAGAGAGCGGAACACGTCCTCAGCACACGGCTCCTCACTCGCGCTCTTCACAGAACCAGAACCAAATCTCGAGTTTAATTCAGTACCAGAACCAGAGCAACAAACACACGCAGAGGAAGATCTAAACCAGAGTCTAAATCAACAGGAACCAGAACCTGATCTAGAACCGCTGGATCAGAACCACAGCAAGTGTCTGACCTCCAATCGTGTAGACACACACACACACACACACACACACACACACACACAACTACACTGTTTCATTACACTGATAAATAATCTACATATACTGAAGCTTATCTGAAAATCTCACACACACACACACACACACACAGAAGTGATTTGGACTCTCAGGAATGTACAGATTACACAGATATAAAATGCCTCCTTTGTTTCCCTCTGTGTGTGTGTGTGTGTGTGTGTGTGTGTGTGTGTGTGTGTGTGTGAATAGCAGGGTCAATGTTCTTAGGCTTAGAAACACAGCATGAACTCTACAGTGCTGTAATGAGTGCAGAGTTCTAAACACTAACCTGAGGTTCTAGAGCCGCTGAGGTGAGAGGGGCGCGACACTGCTGATACTGTCTCTGTTGTGTAGTGGGTAGGGCATAGGGTAGGGGTAGGGGATAAGGGCCAGGGCATAGGGTAGGGGTAGGGGATAAGGGCCAGGGCATAAGGGGTAGGGTTTATGGGGTGAGTAATGAGGACACAGTCCCAGGTGCATGTTGGAGCAGAACCTCAGTGTTGATGGAGCACCTGAACATGGGGGGGGGGGGGGATTGGGGGGGGGGGGGGCTCTGTTCATTGAGTGTGAGCTATTCTGAGTAATGTCACTGATCACACACACATGAATTATTTCTCTTTACTTCTCCATCCCTCCTCCTCCGTCACTCCACATTTCATCCTCCTCTTTTCAGTGCCTCCACAAGCAGTCACGGCTCTACAGCCAATCAGGGGCGGCTATGAGCTCACACAAGCGTAAGGAGCGGATAGCGCTGTTCTCCGAGTGTGTTACTCCGCCCTGACAAAGTATGAGGAAGTAGCAGGAGAACAAAATCCAGAACCAGACAGTGATGATCCAAAGGCTCAATCAAAACCACAGAAACAAATAAAACCTAAATGATCTAGAACCATGTCAGGATAAGAAAGAAAGAAATGATGTAAATCCGCACTTAGGCTTTAAGTCTTGATCCAGAACTGGATCCATACCAGAATCAAGGCCAGAACTGATGCTCATCCAGAAGCAGATGTAGAACCAGTCGGTACCAGTCCTGTTGATATCTCCAGCGTAGCGACATCACGGCCGGATGAAAACGACTCTACAGCTAATTTTTCTATAATTTCCGTCGACCTCATACAAGGAGTGTGTAGCGGACGGTACCATCCACTTAACTGTCCTCCACCAGAACCCACCACCAGTGAGGACAAGCCCATGTGTTATTAACTGTCCTCCACCAGAACCCACCACCAGTGAGGACAAGCCCATGTGTCTTCTTTCCTCCTGGGTGACGAGACTTTCGAGTTGTTGAAGACCTGCAGCAGACGTGGACTTACAGATAAACAGTCACTGCAGTTTGTGATTAACAATGTGTTTCTTATTGTAAATATAAATAAGAAACTTGAGGTAACGTGTACGATGTGCTTTATGGAAAATAGATTTTGATGAAACCTGATGTGTAAATATTATAATCATCAAATTTATGAAAGAAAATCTACTCGTGTTTGAAGTAAATCAACAAATGAAATAAAATGACGAAACCAGACATATTTTATAAATAAGAATTAGATGGTAAAAAGTTTTCATGTTAAAAGTTCACACACACACACACACACACACACACAACCGGACTGAGAGCGAGAACCAACTCGATCCTCCTGAAGTCTTATTAATGAAGATTCCTCATGAATAATTAATCACTCACCATTTTACCTGTTTAACTCACCTCACCTCATATACAAGTGTGTGTGTGTGTGTGTGTGTGTGTGTGTGTGTGTGTGTCTCTTATCTGTGAGCAGCAGAGCTGGAGGAGGTCATGATGAACTTAAGGTACAGTAATCCTCCTTTCACAGGAAGAAAAGACGAATCAAAGGGGACACAAAGGAGTGTGTGTGTGTGTGTGTGTGTGTGTGTGTGTGTGAATAAATAAATATGAAGTCTCCATTAGTAAGTTTATCCTCTTTCACCTACAATCCATCTCCACCTGCTCTTTGTGACTCAGCACACACACACACACACACACACACACACACACACACACACACGGTCATTCCGTTTCCAAGACAACGGCACTCTTAAGACGAGAACACGTTGTCGGAATTTCAATGGTCTGTAAGTCCAGGAAAAAGAATGAAGTGTGTGTGTGTTGTGTCGCGTGTGTGCATGTGTGTGTGTGCATGTGTGTGTGTGTGTGTGTGTGTCTGTGTTTGTCACCAGCCAACAAAAACCAATTGAGTCGCATAAAACAGGACAGACGCATAACCTGCACTGAACACACACACACACACACACACACACACACACACACAATCTCCAGACTCTGTGTGTGTGTGTGTGTATATATGTGTGTGTGTTTGATGAATGAGTAACGTGAAAGACAAACAGATGAAGCAGTGTGTGTGTGTGTGTGTGTGTGTGTGAGCAGAGGTGGAGTGTAGAGTTAATCATTCACATGGAGTAAAAAAACAGTCCAAAGTACAGCACCTTCACCTGCAATCACACACACACACACACACACACCTGTGTGTGTAGGTGTGTGTGTGTGTGTGTAGGTGTGTGTGTGTGTGTAGGTGTGTGTGTGTGTGTAGGTGTGTGTGTGTGTGTGTGTAGGTGTGTGTGTGTGTGTGTGTAGGTGTGTGTGTGTGTGTGTGTGTGTGTAGGTGTGTGTGTGTGTGTAGGTGTGTGTGTGTGTGTAGGTGTGTGTGTGTGTAGGTGTGTGTGTGTGTAGGTGTGTAGGTGTGTGTGTGTGTGTGTGTGTGTGTTATTGATGTTAATGATGAGATGAGTAAATAAATAATAAATAAATAAATGAATACTGTACCTTAAGCTTTCATGTCAGTCTCTGCTCACACACACTCGACACACAGACACACACACACTCGGATTGGAATTTAAACTCATTTTTATTGAAATAAAGATTATTTTCATTGTATATATATTTATAAAAAAGTGTGTAAACACAAACATACAGTCTCATGAATAATTAATGAAATAAAATAAAAATAAATCCATGATGAGACAAATGGAACAGAACGAGGACACACATGATTACACACAGCCTATAGGCACCCAGTGCTTATGTGGTGTGTGTGTGTGTGTGTGTGTGGTGTGTGTGTGTGTGTGTGGTGTGTGTGTGTGTGTGTGTGGTGTGTGTGGTGAATGAACCCTGCTCACCCCCGTGGTGCATTCTCAATTACCTTCATATTTTTCCCGCGGCCTCCCCGTGGTTTAATCTGACAGGAGATCATTACGTTCGACACACACACACACACACACACACACACACACACACACACACCTCACCTTAAACCTGTCAATGCTCATCGCTCGTCTCTCTCTCTGTGCACACGTTCACACACACACACACACACACACACACACACACACACACACACACACACACACACACACACACACCTCACCTTAAACCTGTCAATGCTCATCGCTCGTCTCTCTCTCTGTGCACACGTTCATGCACACACACACACACACACACACACACTCACACACACACACACACACACACCTCGGCTGTGCATTTAAAGCCTGGTGTTTCATGCTGAGTGATTACAGTGTGTGTGTGTGTGTGTGTGTGTGTGTGTGTGTGTGTGTGTGTGTTATACAGCTATAGACTAAGAATACGAGGCAAAAAAAGCTACACAACATCATCAGTAATAACTGCAGGTCACAGTGAGGTTTCACACTAAAGGTTCAAAATAAAACTTCAATCTCCGACTCAGTAACGAGGACGAGCTCGTGTTTCTGCCTCGCACTTCGAAGCTGCACATTAACACGGAACCGTGTCACTTCATCATTTACATACACATGCGCGCGCGCACACGCGTGCTAGAGATGAGGTGTGTGTGTGTGGGGGGGGGGGGGGGGGGGGGTGTCACAGCTTTTTAAATATTTGTGTTTTATTTCATGTCTTGTCGTTGTTCAGAAGCTTCAACTTGGTTTCATACTCTTCATGAATACTGAGGTCTCTCACACACACACACACACACACACACACACACACACACACACACACACACACACACACCTCCAGCCAGAGTGTCATGATTCAGCGCTCCAGCTCCAGTCAGTGATGCAGAGACGCCGCTCCCCGTGCACTCCTCTTATAAAACAACCTCACGTATGTAGTTTTAATGAAGGTCCGGTACTTGTAGTATATATATATGTGTGTGTGTGTGTGTGTGTGTGTGTGTGTGTGTTGGTTTGTGTTATGAGCAAAGAAAGCAGCTGGAATTACCTGCCATTAATCTATGCAAACAATTTACTCTGGCTCCAACAAAATGAAGACCAAGTAATTAAAGTCGTTTTTCAAAGACAAAGTGTGTGTGCGCGTGTTAATGTGTGTGTGCGTGTGTGTGTGTGAGTGTGTTACATTATTCACCCTAGTTCACGCCTTCGTGGCTTCCTTTACAACCTCCTGATTGAGGAGTTTTAATCATCAAAGCAGAGAAAGTCGTGAGAAAGCAGTAAAACCCAAAGGAAATTCTTCCTCAAATCAAATCAAATTCAATCGAACAGTCTGTGATGTTTCCTTCATTTTCAGAAAACAATAAAAAAAATATATAAAATATGAAGCATGTAGTGGCATTAAATCAAAACTAAAGTGACAGTGAGGTGTAATTTGCACAAAGAATAATAATTAAAAAAAACTGTTGTGACATATTCTCAGGCGCGCACACACACACACACACACACACACACACACTAAGTTTTTTTCCTTCTTTTTTTTGGATGATAGCTTTTGTTTGGATTTCAGTCCAAGCCCCTAATACATGCCTTTAGTCCAGAGAATACTGCTCTGATACCCCGCCATGCTCTGGAAGTGATCTCCTACCTGTTTGCTGCTGTATTTCTGAGCGCTGGTCTTGTAGCTGTAATCCGAATACTGATCCGAACCCGTGGAGTTGCTGTCTCCGGTCCCTACGAAGGTGTTTGCAGCCGGGAGATCCTGAACGGCCTGGTGCTTTTTGGAAGCCGAAGGGGATTGCGGCTGCAGCTGAATGGAGGGCAAGGGCGAGTTCGAGCGGTAGTGTCTCCCCAGATCGGGGCTCCCGGGAGGGTAGTTGAGGGGCAGATGAATCCTGGGACTATCGGTATCGCTCATCAGGTTGAATTTTAAGCCTTTCTGAAGACTTGCCTCCTCGTCCTCCTCCAAGGACTTTGCTGGTTTTGGAGCTTTGCCCTTCTTGCCCTTCTTGCCCTTGCTGCTTTTAGTTCCTTGCTTGGGTGTGTAAAGATCTTTAGACTCTTTCTTTCCTGCTTGGTATCCACTCTTGGCTTCCTTTTGGAGACGGTGCCGGATAACGACCACGACCACGATGACCAGGATGACCCCGGCGATGCCCGCGAGGCTCCCGTACACGATGTTGCTCTGCTGGACGCGAGCGTATTCTGGGTCTCCAGCGATGTCCCTTTCCAGAGGAGTGTAGAGGCTGTGGCCGACTAGCGATTCCACCAGCGTGATGTTTCCGATGGTCTCGTTTACAAAGATGTGGACCAGCGCCGTCGTGTGTTTGGCGGGTTTTCCCTTGTCGCTGACTCTTACGACCAGGCGATGGAGGCCGTTATGTTTCCGGGTGAATTCTTTCACCAGCGTGATCTCACCATCCGTTGGAGAAATGCGGAAAAGTCCATGAGGATTTCCACCCATGATGGTGTAGTCTAACTCGGCGTTCAATCCGATGTCGATGTCCTCCGCTTCCACTTTCTCCACATGAGTGTCTGGGCTTGTTAGTGGTGGAAGGAACTTGTACGAGGAGTTGGAAGGTTTGGTGACATAAGGCGCGTTATCATTTTCATCCAGGACATTTATTGTAATTCCCACATAAGAGGAACGAGGAGGTTCACCTCCATCGACAGCTTTTAGACGAAACGTGTATCTGCTTTCTTTTTCCCGATCAAACGAAATTCTGGAGAGGATCGTCCATGTGCCATTCTGAATCACAAACTTGCCGTTGTCTGGTTCTACCAATAAGTGAATCCGAGCATTTTCACCTTTGTCGATGTCTGTGACCGTCACCATTCCCACCGGACTGAGCGCAGGCATGTTCTCCAGGACGGAGAAACTGTAGCCACTTAGCATGAATTTGGGGTCGTTGTCATTGCGGTCGAGGACATTAACTACAACTGTCGCAGTCCCCCTCATGCTGGGAACTCCCTTATCAGATGCTTCGACATGAAACTCATAGCGTTCTTTGAATTCACGGTCTAACTGGTTCATCACTCTGATCTCGCCGGTGTTACGGTTTATCTCGAAGAGGCCCTTGATGGCCGAGTCTAAGACGATACTATACGTGAGGTCAGCATTGGTGCCGCTATCTGCATCGGTTGCCACTACATCCAAAACCTTATCACCTGGCTGATTCCCCTCTGGAAATTCCACCTCGTACACAGATGGAGAGAAAACTGGAGCGTTGTCATTCACATCTGTTACTTGGACCTTCAGCGAGTTACTGCTGGAAAGAGCTGGGTTTCCTGAATCGACAGCTACAATCTCAATCCTGTATTCCTTGACACGTTCGTAATCCATTGGTGTTGTTGTCTGGAGAAAATACTTCCTTCGACTTCCTGTGTCTGAGGCTGAACGAAGCTGGAAAGGTACATCTCCTGCCACCACACAAGTCACCACCGCATTTTCACCCTCGTCATGATCGGACACTTCCACCAGAGCCACCGGAGTTCCCACAGGCATGTCCTCAGAAATGTTGGCAATCCCGGCCTCATGAGCCACCAGGGCAAATCCACGGATCCTAATGATCGGTGCGTTGTCATTCTTGTCCTTCACTGTAATGGTCACCATGACTTTGGAGCTCTTGGGTTGCGGCCCATTATCTCTGGCCTGGACGTAGAATTTGAGCAGGGTTACTTCCTCACGGTCCACTGGACTTTTTACATAGATGAGGCCGGTGTTTCGTTCGATGCCCAAGAGGCGCTGCACGTTTGGCGATGGCTGATAGATGGTGTACGTGACCAAGCCATTATCTCCCATGTCTGCGTCATTGGCCTTCACCTATTCCAAAAGAAAACGAGAGAACATTAGATCTGAGTATAAACATGAACATGCACTCGGACATCATAAACTAGCCAGAGGGGAACGGGTCATTGGGGTAGAGACAGAGCAGAAAGGCTACAGACAGGAAGTGGAGAAAAAGACAAACACAATTCAAGTGGTTTAATTTGATCCAGTTTCGTCTTTACGAAACAGCAATCATCTTTCCATAACTCTCCAGTTAATGCAGATTGTGGACTTTAAAGGGTTAACTGTGTGAGAGAACATTACATTAACTGTCTGAACATCAGAGCGAAACATGAAGATGGAGTGAGGATGGAGTGATGAGGGTAAAGGAAAATAACACCAGGTTTTTTTCTTCTTCCCTCTATTTCCTCAAACATCATTATCTCCTGAAAATGCCCTGAAACCTGATTCACAAGGAGAATAAAGCTTATCTTACTCTGGCTGGCGTCAAAACTATCACGATACACATTAAAATCCTGCCTACAAATATGATAACCTAATAATCCCATTTACAAAATAACTCCAGATATCTGCTGCCTCTCATATCTGTTCTGAGGAGAGTCAACAAATCCTGGAGTGTTTGCTTCTGTCCTTTCTAAAGGTTGTTTATACACAAAAACATGTTTTCCTCTAAAACCTGGAGGAACGCTGCCGTACGTGTGAGAGTTCCCATTTCTGGCGGAGCCTCGCGTGTATTTGAATGGAGTGACGGCTTCCCCCTTCGTCTAGATGCGAAGCGATGCGTGTGAGTAACTTACATCACTCACACGCACTTGAGAATGAGCTATAACACATCATTTAAAAAATATTCACCCGCTGAAGGCCATTACTGCACTGAGATGCCATCGACTGAGAAAATTTACACCCAGCTGAGGGCGTGTCAGCTCGTCCTGCAAGTGCATTATGCTAATTAATGGAGGTCTAAGCCTTCCTGCAAGTACCTTTTAGTCTTCCTTAAGGAACTTGTGTTATCAGGGATAAATAAGGCTTAAATGTGGCAGAAGAAAAAGAAATCTTCCTTGTAACAGCAAAGGAAAAGGACCAAGGAGAAGGAAACCCATTTACTTTTAGCAAAGCAATCATTCACAAAAGAGCATGAATTACTTATGACTTGTTATAAAACCACGGGGCCTCGCAAATATCAGGCGATTGGACACGCAGTCAAATGCAGTTTGCTTAATTTCATCTGAAGGTCATCTCTGGATTTCTGTTCTCCATTACAATCTTTTCAAATAGAGTTTAAATGAGAAAATGATCCGTTTCGAACAGAGCAGGCCGCACCGGATCGTCCCTGGCCTCTGAAACACCATCACGGCTCGGCGCTGTGCGTTACACAGCGAGCCTTAATCTGGGACACTCGTAAGATTATTCATGAGGCTTAAGTTATTATTGCTCTTCATGAGTCACTCTGTTTCATCCTCCAAACAAGCTGGGAAATAAATTTCTCCTGATGTGCGCTGGAGGAACGAATCTCTCTGCAAAAACCGAAACACTCCGTCAGCACGTCTAGTCCAATGAGAACCTGCGGATTTAAGCCCTCTTAATGCCGCCATGGCTCTGAAGAGAGATTATGAGGTCTGGAGGAGGAGCGAGATCTTTCCGCATGCTTTTTGAAGACAACTGGGTTTCATGGATTAATTGTTGACTGAGCGATTAAACGGCTTTAAAACAATTTTACGCGCGAGCGCCTGCTTCAGCTCGGCTCCAGGATCAGACACACGAGTTCGCAGAACAGGACTAATTTTAGCAGCGACTGTGTTTCAAAGTGAGTCAATAAGACTTCACTTGCATTTTAAGGGCGAGTCATTAAGTGAGGAAAGTCGTCGCCCGGGTAAATGCGACTCGCCCCGACGCTCTGAGATTAGATGTGTGTGTGCAGATAAAGCCTCTGTGTCTGTGTGAATAATGGAGGCCATATGAGCTGTAACTCCTGTCGCTCACTCTCGCTCTCATTACACACACTCTGAGCAGAGCACACCTGTGACTTTACCTTCCAGGTAATGAAGAGTGTGTGGGTTGTGTCTTCGCTATAATACACCACACTCAATTTCACTACAGACGGAACGGTGATGTTCTCTTCCTCTCCATTTCCTCTTAATCTAATCTGCCGTCCTACACGCCGGGTCTGTCGTCGCTTTATTACAGGATCGTGTTAACGCTGCTGGAGATGAACAATTTGTCCATGATAAGACTTGTTAGAAGAAGATTTAGAAAGATCTCTACGCTTCCACCTTCACAGCCGATTCGCTCGCAGGTGAAATGCAGGATTTTATGCGTTAAATGTCACAATTTATAACAGGGCTGAGGATCAGAGTGACTCAATATGAGCGTCAGGAAAAAAGAGTGTGCATTAGCCAATAGGAGGTGGAG
>CM060113.1:772500-792500 GCA_030522415.1 Channallabes apus
GTGCTTCTGGAAGAAAGGTCAAACATCCCATAAACACACTCCTAAACCATGTGGAAAGCCTTCACAGAACAGGTGAAGCTGTTAGAGCTGCAAAAGGGGCGGGGCCATCATCATACAGTATTAAACCGTATGGATTAAGAATAAGATGTTACTCAAATTTATAGGCAAGCGAGGCAATTTTGGTAATCTAGTGTATATAAAACTGAAATTCTATTTGTTTGTTGTTTGCAGAGGTAATTCCGTCAGACGTGTGTCACAGGCGTTCCTCTCCGAATGTATCGGTAGGTACATCAGCAACTTTTATGTCATACTGTTCCCATAAAGTTGGGAGCATGAAATTGTCCAAAATGTCTTGGCATGCTAAAGCTTTAAGAGTTCCTTCGACAGGCGATTATCAGCTTATTGTCATACATTCCCTGCGGAATGTAACAGCAGGCAGCTTCGTCGATGTCGAAAAACGGGTACGTCAGGCCGAGCTTAGGGTTACTGACCCGATCAGACTGTGTTGTGTCTACAGCAACAGCGCAGACTACAGGCAGAAGTTAGAGCTGCCGAGACACTGCAGCAGCGTGAGGAGAGGCAGTAAGTTGACCGCACACTTTATTCTGATTGCAGGTGTTTTGTGAGAACTTTTTACTTCAACATAATGTCACGGTTAGGGTTATAACGCCACCTGCTGGTTTAGTTATTGACAACATGTATTTGCGTTTTTTCATGCGGACAAAGTTTTTTTGTGTGTGAACTGTGTGTGTCCATATGGACTATAATGCAGTGTGTATGTGTGCATGTGAGGAGGGTCAGAGTCAATGTTAGTGGGAAAACCCTAAAACCTCTGTGTGTGTGTGTGTGTGTGTGTGTGTGTGCGTGTGTGAGTGACAGCTTTGTCCCTTTGTCTGTGCATTATTAAAATTCCGAATTCAAATTCAATTTCCTCCGCAGAATTACACTCTGAAATTAGTTCACCTGCGCAGCTGAGCTCCGGGAAATGCTGGAAAAAATAAAAAAGGAAAAGAGAAAGACTATTGTTTCTCTCCATCTGTTAAGCAGTGAGTGAGAGGGAGTCTTTATTTTTGATGATATTAGCATAAATGTATTTTTTGTGGTTTAATGAGCTCAGTGAGCCGCCATCAACACGGAGGAAATAGAGCAGCGCTCGCTTTTCACTAAACTCTCTGACCAGGAGCCAAAACAGGGACTGCGGCTGTGTCCCAAATGCATGGCTCTGAAAGAAGCGCTCTTATTACCATTCATGCTAACAAGTCGCGGCAGTCAAGAGAACATAGTGGAGTGGGTCGTTTGGGACACCGCATCACAAAGAGCAGAAGAATTGGAATACTTAACACTGTGTGTGTGTTCTGTGTGCAAGAGTGTGTGTCTGTCCCCCCTTTGGTAACCCCGCCTCTCTGATAACCCCGCCTTTCTTATAACCCCACCCTCTCTGGTAACCCCACCTCTCAGACCCACCTCTCTGATAGCCCCACCCTCTCTGATAACCCCGCCTTTCTAATAACCCCACCCTCTCTGATAGCCCCACCCTCTCTGATAACCCCACCCTCTCTGATAACCCCACCCTCTCTGATAGCCCCACCCTTCCCTATGACAGCTGTGTGTGTGGAAGGCTTTAGTAGATGATCCAGATGTTATCAGTCCACACGACCCCACCAAGTGTCTCACACTGAACACACTCACACACTAAAGCAGGCGATTTGAGACGAGGCTGCACCGTGTTTCTACACACACTCTCATTTATAACAGAGACATAGACTCAGTACTTGAAACTGATTTGGTGGCGGAGCTACATTACCAATAAATCAATGACATCTATCATGTGGAGAATTTTATTGAATTTCAATTATATTTGAGGAATTTATAATTTAAACTAAGTTAAATGTCTAATACCCAGAAGGCCTCTGTGAAAAAAACATACCAGAGAGAAACAGGGCCTGCAGCCCAGATACTCAATTTGGGGAAGTAGAAAATACACAGGCAAGAAGCAGAGATAGATTTAAAACAATAATGTTAACAAGAAATAATATCTAAACTTGTAACGCATCCACACAAAGGGACATTTTAATAACAGGTAAAGGATTAAAGAGCTAATGCTGCTCGCCTGTGCCATAAATGTGCCCTGGGCAGTTTTTGTTTGTCCCCATGGACAGTGTTTGGTCACCGGGTCGGCTCGCACGCATGCGCGATCGCAGCGTGAGGGAACCCGGAAGTGACGTGGGTCACATGAGCCGGCATAAAGCCGGAACCGGCGAAGAAGCCGGGACGGATAGATGAAGCGAGAGTCCTCACTAGAACCAGAAGATATGAGCACATCACCCCTATCCTATCTTCACTGCATTGGCTCCCTGTGAAATTTCGCATTGATTTTAAAATACTACTCTTGACATATAAAGCATTAAATGGTCTCGCGCCGCAGTATCTGAGCGAACTGCTAGTGTCTTACGATCCGCCACGCCTACTTCGGTCAAAGGATGCAGGCTGCTTATCAGTACCGCGTATTATGAAAACTACAGCTGGGGGCGGAGCTTTTTCTTACAAAGCCCCAAAATTATGGAATAGTCTTCCAAATAGTGTTCGGGACTCAGACACAGTCTCAGTGTTTAAGTCTAGGCTAAAAACCTATTTATTTAACCAAGCATGTTTATAAATAGATTTGCCATAAGGTAAAGGAGCAGATCTGGGGGACTCATGGACGTAGAGTATTATGGTGAACTGGTATGTTTAGATGCTGTCTTCCTCACTCTCATTTGATCACTCAGGTTTGTTGACGGTGAGGTGATTGTTTGCTTTACATCTCAGTTCCCCCTCATGTTTGTGTTTCCTTCTGTCTCTCCCTTTTATTTATGATGTCATAGTTAGTCCTGCCGGAGTCCCTGCTTGCACTCTACAGTAAATATACATTCACATTAGACATTGTGACTGTGACCATACCTAACTGCAATCTCTCCTCCTCTTCTCTTCCTCCCCCTCTTTCTCTTTCCTCTCTCCCCCTGTCTCCCCCTTTCTCTCTCTCTCTCTGTCGAGCTACACATGTGGTTCCTGAGCTGCCAGTGATCCAGACTCCCTCTGCCCTCCGGACCTGTCTGATCCATCCTGGTGCCCGGTTTCTGGTTGGAGGTCTCGTCGCATGGATGCCCCGTGTGTCTCTTTAGGATGCGTCTGGTGTCTGGGGATGATTCTATCTACTTAGAAGATGGTTCTGGCCTCGACTGGTGTTAGCAGCTGTTTCTCTGAGGACTTGACAATTCGATAGTTCAGGACTGGAACTTTCTACAAGTCTATCTGAGTCTCCAATAACTACTGGACTCCATTTTACATCAACTATTATAACATCAATTAACATCAACTATTATAGCTGAACCTAACACTTAACACTGTATAAATGCAGATCATTTCCTGCTATCTGTTTCCCCCAGATGAGGATGGGTTCCCTGTCGAGTCTGGTTCCTCTCAAGGTTTCTTCCTATTACCATCTCAGGGAGTTTTTCCTTGCCACTGTCGCCCTCGGCTGCTCACCAGGGACTATCTGAACATTTTGATTCATACACATTCACATTCCATACAAACTTAAATAATTCTTTTGATTGTGTAAAGCTGTTTTGAGACAATGTCAATTGTTAAAAGCGCTATACAAATAAAACTGAATTGAATTGAAGACAGCGCGCTGCATGTATTTTGAGGCTGAGCGACTGCTTGTGGATTATTGTTCGTTGATTTCATTCAGTACCCAGCTCATTCCGTTTCTCGACCTCCCGGACTTACCATCGTTTACTGGTGAGATCGAGCCATCTCTCCAACTCATCACTTTCACACCCTCGGCAATATCTCATACACTGGACTACCACACACACACTCACACACGCATACATCACACACACCTTGTTTATATTTGTATATGTATTTTGTATATATTGGTTTTGGTGCACCCTGTTTATTTATATTTTTTGTATAATACACTTTGGCTTGTTTTACTGCGATTGTTTTGTGTCGCGTCGTATGTTGTCCCGCCGCGGTTGCGCAATACCGGAAGTGTGGTTTACCAACCCATATTTAGATTCCCGAATCCGTATTAGTGTAACAAATGGTTTAATAGTAATCCAAGCGTTTCAAACTAACAATGTACTTATAATACTTCAATTCAATTTACTTATTCTATATTATTATACTCCTTTTCTAACTTTAATCAAGTAGAAAACTATAGAAAACTCTACAATATGACATACACAAAGAGCTGGAAATAACTCTCGGTTCCGTTTTTTTCCGGAAACAGAGCACAGATGGCCAAACTTCCCTTTGATCAATAATCATATGCATTACTATCAATTACTACTACAACTAACACTATCGCTCTATATTACACTGCATAAGCAAACTTCATTAATAATGGTTGTCTATGATTACAATTATGAAATTATGATTTAAGAATAGAATTACTCACTCACTCATCTTCTATACCACTTTATCCCATCTTCAGGGTCGTGGGAAGAATAACATTATTAATAAAAATTACATATATGTCATATATAAGTGTGTAATAAAAATAAAAATTTATAAATACATTATTTAAATCATTTTAAGCATACTAAGGACACTTGAGACATGGCTGTTGGGAAAGGAATAGGAAAATTAGGAAAGATTATGATTTTTTTTTCAATAAATCTCAAAACTTGGTTGGATAGATAAATTAAGCTATCAGCACTAGGGGTCGATATTCTGGTGAGGAAAAGAGGAACGAACTGAACTCTCTTTGAAAAAAGGAAAAAGGAGGAGTCACTAAACCATTAGGGCGAACAGTAAACTTATTTCTAATGAATATTAAATAAAAATCGCATCAAACAAAGAAACAAGGAGGAGCGACGAACTTGTCAGGTATAAAGACCCGTGTGAAATTAAAGAAGTTGGGTCTTTGAGGACTTTGTGGACTTGTGGTTAGAGCTTTGTGGGGTGTCTGTTTGTCGACCGGTTCACAGCTGTCTACCTACGTTTGTCTTCAATAAACGTTTTTGCTTTTTCTTTACTTAAAGTTGTTTGGTTCTTGTTTAAAATTTTGTGAAATACGAAAACTTTGCCACGACAATCATCACAAGAGGATCACAACATTGTACCTGTGAACATTCAGCCACAGACGCCAGGTGCTCAGCTACGTATGCTAGGCTAAGGTTAATGATGAACAGATGATTGTTGTTGCCATGGTAATGGTGTAATATATTCAGGGGTAAATTAATCTCACATCAACATGAGAACGCACATCAAGACCTCAGTGCTGAAAACCTCCTGAATAAAAGGAGTTCTAATTACAGTTCGTTAATCTGAAAGCTAGATCAGTTAATTTTTACTACATACTCATGAATATTCATAGATGTGGACATTATTGTGATATAAGTGATAAAACTGTAGAGATATATTTTTCTCTCTCTGTTGTTTGTCATTTAAAGCTTTTATACAGATTATTTTAACTGTTTGAAATAATGTATGTGAATTATAATGGGAGGGGAGGAGCTTTCAAACAAGCGTTATGACGTCATCTTTATGCATCCTGTACATAGACTCTAATTCTACACACGCTAATGAATATTAAATTACTGGACATTATGTTTTAGTTTTTGGTGAAAATCTGAGATTAAATTAGTTGTTTCGTCACGTCTTGAAGGCTTGTGCAAGACTTGAAGGACAGCTGTGTGTGTGTGTGTGTGTGTGTGTGTGTGTGTGTGTGTGTGTGTGTGTGTGTGTTTGTGTGTGTGTGTCCATTTCTGTGACAGTAAGCAGGTACACCCTCTCATTAGTGTGGATTAGCCAGAGACCTTCTTGCTGCCTGTGGCTTTGCTCCTGTGTGTGTGTGTGTGTGTGTGTGTGTGTGTACGAAGCCTGTTATTTTTTCAGTGCTGCACCGAGCATGTCTTCTGCTTACAATTAAAACCCTTCTCACACTGATACACTGGACTGAAGACTTTCTGAGTAAATGTCTCCGTCTCTCTCCAGTTCGAACGACTCCGGGGAAACGATTTACTAAAATTAAACCCGAATCGATATAAAGATCCAGGTGTGTATTTTAAAGGAGATTGCGATAGAAGTGATGAGGATTAAAGTGTTTACTCCTCCACGTCATGATGCAATGTTGTCTCTTTCTCAGGAAGGCAGAACGGCTCCACGCTGGTTAGCTTCTGCTGCTCGCTAATGCTCGGTGCCCAGTAGCGGTGAAGTTACACTCAGGTTCCAGAACACGTCCAGAAATCTATCATCATCTTTTCATTAAAAGGAGAAAATGCAATGAAATCCTGACTCGAGTTCAGCAGTTTATGCCTCTTTTTTTTTTTTTAAAGAAGAAACTAAACATTCAGTTTCTATTCGAATTTTCAAACATTTCACTCAGTTAATAGAAACAGCTTATTGACCTGCAGTGCTTTTGACGGATCTCTGCTCGCCGCCTGGACACGAGGCCGAGGCTTTGATTCTTCACCGTTAAACCTTGTAGATGAGTGAAGTTACCTGATCACTCGACAAAGCTCCTTCTTTTGTCTCCTCTGATTCTTCTCTCCTCCTTCAGATCACTCAGCCGTGCGCGCGCGCGTGTGTGTGTGTGTGTGTGTGTGTGTAAGGCACTACTGCAGCTTGTAGAAATAAATAATGAGTGTTTAAGTGTTTAATGTCTGAATGAAACATTGTCAGTCTGACCTGCGCAAACATGATCACTTTACAGCCGACTGTTCCTTCACTGGACTCACACTCGCACTTCCCGACCTGCACGACCTGCTCTTATCCCAGTGTTTCACTAGTGCTTGGATACCATCGAGAGAGAAACGTTTTTTTTCAGTACTTTTTCAGAGCCATGATCTCCCGGCCTCCCGGGAACTCCTTTAACATAATGTGGAAATGTCGGGACTGAGGTCAGGGCTGTACAGGGGACTTGGCAATAACTCCCAGCCGAGTTCCTGTAACGTGCAAGTGCTGTTGGTGTATGAGTGTGTGTATAGTTCACACACAGATACGTCTCTTTCGCAAATTGCTTCCACAATGTTCACGGGAACGACTGCAGTGAGCTCCGAGTCACCTCGGCCCGGATCGCCATTCACACACCTACGGCCTGCTTTAAGTTCGCACCGTTCAGATGTTTTGCTGCGGTTAAGAGTCTCATCACCGACTGAAGTCTTCTGTAAATGTCCGTCACTTTCACGCCTCATCACAAGTCTCAGTTTGACTCGAACATGGATAGCAATAAAAACAGTTTTCAGTCTGAACATTTCGGTTTATTTGATCTGTTTCCATTCATTCAGTGAAGTTAGAATCACTTTACTGTGTGTGAACAGAAACACATGAAAAAGTCAAATGTGATCAGAGACGAAGGTTTACGGCGTTCGCGGGTCGAAAGGGTCAAAGCCCTGAAAGGTTCAAATCGGGTCTGACCCACACACACACACACACACACACACACACACACACACACACACACTTGTGAACACCAATTAGGCTAAGCTGCAGGTCTTTGGACTGTGGGAGGAAACCGGAGTACCCGGAGATGGGAATTGAACCCAGACCCTGGAGGTGCAAGGCGACAGTACTCACCACTACAACACCGTTCCGCCTCACATAGAGGACAATCAAACCAAAACATGAGCAAAGGGTCACATGATGGTGAGAGAGACACGTGTAACAGAAACATACACATGTGGAGGATATTCATTTACAGGACTCACACACACACACACACACACACACACTCACACACACACACACACACACACAGACCGTGGTTATAGGACCAACAGCATGACGCTTGTGTATAAGAAGCTCCACCTCTAGGGGTCAGTGTTGGGGGCCGGACTGATCGAGTTCATGTTTAAAAATAAGACAAAGAAGAAAAACAAAAACAGACTTCTGATTTAAGTCACGCCATGTTTGTGTTCCGGCTCTAATCATCAGATTTACCTCACTGTTCTGATATAATACACACGTTAAGCTCCGCCCACAACAGGACTTGATGTGAATTCCTGGAAAGGTTTTTGAAACGCTTTCTTCTGTGGAAATGTGAATCAGAACACAATCCACAACTCCGCCATGTGTAACACCTGTTCAATAAGGAGTCGCGTGTCCCCTGGAAGGTTCTGGAACTTCTGCAGAGTAACAGCCACTGAGCACCGAGGCTGCGTTAGTAAACCAGCAGTAATGATGAGGAACACAGTCTTACAGGAAGCAGGTGGAGATGTTTCACCAAGGGTTCCTCACCACGAGCTCGGCTCTGCTGCAGGATCTTCGTTTTGCTGAACGCATTAGATGATGTCGCGTCCTCAGGTTCTACATGGCACTACTCGTTTGTTTTCGTCGTAAACACTACACCGCTTCTTAGTGAAGGCCGCGGGAGAACGGCTACTGCAGAGAGTCTCTGATCTGGAAAGAGCACTCCTTCTCCTCCGTCTCCTCCATCACTGTCTGCTGCAAGCTGATTGGCCAGACGACTGGTGGAACTTTAACCCTGGAAACATAGAGCCATCTTGAGTCACTAAGGATGCAGCGTTTGGTGTGAAGAGGAAGAGCTGATTCAGAGCACATGTTTAAATTTTAATCTTTTAATCCCAGTGAAGTCAAAAGTCCCTGATGTACAGTCGAGTCACGAACCTTCAGTCATTGTCGGGTCAAAAATCTGTACATTTCTGTCTCTGATTCAGTGCCATCATCTGCAGTGCATTATGGGTAGGATGCTTTTGTCCACTTCAAAAATCTTTCAGTGGGAATTTTCTAAAAGTTGATGAAGACAATAAAAGGGAGAAACTATTAGAATCAAAACTCTCTTAGTAAGTGGGCGTAGTCTCAATTCAGCTCTCTGTAATCTAATAATAATACAGATTGATCCAAAAGGATTTGACCTGGCAATAGAGGTTACCCTAGTGTGTGTGTGTGTGTGTGTGTGTGTGTGTGTGTTTTGAGATATGAGCTTATCATAGAACAAACATCCATCACTGCTGATACGACTCACTTATTAACTCCAACAAGCAGATGCATTATTCAGCATGACACACACACACACACACACACACACACACACACACACACACCCCGACCTCTCCCAATCACCCCTACCCCCTCCCAATCACCCCTACCCCCTCCCAATCACCCCGGCCTCACCCAATCACCCCTACCCCCTCCCAATCACCCTGCCTCTCCCAATCACCCCGACCTCTCCCCATCACCTCTACCCCCTCCCAATCACCCCTCCCCTCCCCATCTCCCCTATCCCCTCCCAATCACCCCGTCCTCTCCCAATCACCCCTACCCCCTCCCAATCACATAATCTAATGTTATGTAATTATCCTGCTCACCATACACACACACACACACACACACGCACACATACAAAATGGCAGTAACAAGAACTCATCTTGTCATCCAGTGATTAGTCTCTAATCTGTGTGTGTGTGTGTGTGTGTGTGTGTTTGGGGGCTAGAGAGCAGGGTGTAGGATGGAGGCTGTAGGGAGGGAGTGTGTGAATTAAACCCCGTGTTAAAATGGTGTAGTGTGCACTCAGTGTGAGATGAAGTGGCTCACTCCCGAGAGCTTCAATTACTCCTCTTCCTCTCTGTCATTTCTGGCCTTTTTCCAGCGTTTAGTCAGCCGCGACTTCAAACAGCGGCCGAGACACTTAGTCGATGGAAGGTCACGGCGGTTGCTATTGGATACGAGTCAGTTATTGTTAGTCGTTGGCTTCTTTTAGACATTCACTGTCATTCACACACACACACACACACACACACACACACACACACACACACACACACACACACACACACACACACAGTCTGGTCGTACAGTCTAAAAGGTTGTCTGATTCTTAACTCAGCTTTTCCAGCAGTTTATTTTTCTTTCTTTAGGAAGTTAGAAAAGTAATAAATTAAATATGCTCATTTTCAGTCCTGCAAAGTCAGAAAACCTTCTGGAGAAAATTGTGGACGTTCTGTTCCGGTGTGTTTTCTCCTCAGGGTTCTCCTCGACCAGCGGTTACGCGTGAGAACGTCCCAGAGCTCAGGTTAGAAAGGCATTCTTGTAAAAATACAAATTACTCTTTTAACATTTCACAAACTGCAAAAACACGCAACAGATAAACACACCATCTCTGTGTTCCACTCAGGAGGCAGGTCTCAGGTAATCTCAGGGTCTCAGTAATTACAGTGTGGTGTGTGTAAAGCAGCACGAGCAAAACTCATTTCTCAATCCTTATTTTGGCCGAACTTGAAGGCAGCAGTGTTTTATCCTTTTATCTCATAATTCTGTTCACCGTATGGGATTTTTATGAACGTTTGAAAAACAAATTGCAATTTTAAGCTCCAAAACATTTAATTAAAGTGAATTTATGGGACTACTTTCACTGAAAAAGATACACAGAGCCAAAATAACGAACCTTAAAAAATTAACTGTCTTCGAAAAAGGGCTTGACAACGCTGGCCAGAAATGCCGTCTACTCTGTCTTCTGCCTTGTGTCGCTAATGACTCGTGGCTCGTTCCCACATTTACACCACCTCAAACAAACCCCCATAATGTTCCTCAACGTTCACTTTTTAAACATTTTAATGAGAGCAGAACCACAAGAACCGGAGAGTTTCTTCTTTTAAGTGTTTGAACCACAATGACTTAGGACCCTGAGGACGCCGGGAGACCTCCTGAATATACAGCAGTTGTTTATTATTATTGTAATTGGTTATTTTTGCTTTTATTAAAATTTTTTATGTCTTCAAAGTTTGGAAAGTTGGAGATGATGATGATGATGATGAACGCATACATCACTTTGAAAAGAAAAGTAATAAAAAGGCATCGAAAGGTAAACATTTATAACACAGCTGGATTTTTTGCAAAGTGAATGAATCAGGTGTTATTTTTATTATTATTATTATTATTATTATTCATATTATTATTATTATTCATATTATTATTATTAGGTGATGATACAGTTTAAAATAAAAAGTTCTTTGCTGACTCAGTAATGAGTAGCTTCTGACATCTGTTTAACTCACATCACCAGCTAAACCAAACACACCGTATTTAACTAATCAGTTAATTAACAGCTTTTTCTGAAATAAAGTGGTTGTGAGAAAACAGGGAAGACACTAACAAGTGCAGTGGAATGATTAGGTGTTAGGGTTCGGAATTAACCAGACAAATCGCTCCACCAACTAAGAACGGTCATGCACCGACACCCACAGAAGCGAGAAAGAGCTATCAATCTGTCAATCGTTTCCGTGTCCGGGCCGGGTGAGGTTTCCTGTGTTGAGTCAAATTAAGCCGCAGGCTCCACTCCTGGTGGTTCCATCAGTTCCCTTCAGTTTCAGCTTTGCTACCATATTCACCCCGGAACCCAAAGACTCGTATGTACGATGGTATCTGATCGTCTTCGAACCGCGTCCTCGGCTTGCTCATCAGGAACAATCTCATAATTTTTATTCATACACATTCACATTTCATACGAACTTACATAATTTCTTTTGATTGTGTAAAGCTGTTTTGCGACAATGACAATTGGATTAGGGTTGGGTTTAGTGGTTAGAGGTTTGGATTAGGGTTAGGAGGTAGGGTTTTTGTTAGGGGTCGGTGTGAAATGTTAGGTTTAGTGGTTAGAATTAGGGGTTGTCATTGTGAGATGTTAGCGTTTAGGGTTAGGGTTAAAGGTTAGCATTAGGGGGGACTTCCGGTTGAGCTTTGATGGAGTAGGACGTGAGTTTGGGAGCTCCCGCCGATTTCGATTACAATTGTTATTTCTTTGCGCTTTTTGGCCATAATTTTAGTCTTGTTTTATTTTGTAGTTAGTTGAGTTTAAAAAGTTTATTCGGGACTGTTTAAAATGGCAGCAAAAAATATAAAAACTCGCAGTACGATTCAAACACACCTGAGGCCTAGTTTGCAAACCGCGACCACATCCTCGAGTGAGCCGTCGTCACCTGTGAGGCCCCCCTCGAGCCAGGCTAATCCGGATATCGACGCTCTTAAAGTCGAGTTGTTGGCCTCACTGAGGAAAGATATCGCCGAAATTTTTAAAAAAGAACTTCAGGATACTATCGGTGATGCTTTGTCTACTATTAAGTTCGACTTGCAAGCGGTGAAGACGCAGCTGGCGATAGATAAAGCCGCTAATGACGCTACCGTGTCCGAGCTAAAAGGTACGGTCAGGGAGATGGAGCACGCGCTTACTGTGTGCTCCGACGACATAGCGGAGATGAAAAACACTATCAAGTGTCTCACAGCTAATGTAGCCAAGCTGGAGAATAAATGTGAAGACTTGGAGTCTAGGACGCGGCGTAACAATGTTAGGATAGTGGGAGTACCGGAGGGGCCTAACACGTGCACTACTGCGGCCGTGGCCTCCTTGCTAAAGGAAGCATTTAATCTGGAGAAGGAGCCGCTTTTGGATCGTTCCCACAGGACCCTCCAACCCGCACCTAAGCCCGGCGACCGTCCACGAGCCATTGTATGCAGGTTTCATTACCACACTGACTGCGTTGACATTTTACGACGCGCTAGAGAACGCCGGCAGATTAAAGTTGGAGACCAGACCATCTCAGTCTTTCCTGACTACACTGCCAAGATCGCACATGCTCGGGCTGCATTTAATACGGTCAGGCAGCAGCTGCGTGGCGTTGAGGGAGTTCGGTATGGCCTGTTTCATCCAGCGCGACTTCGCATCACACATAAGGGGGTTGAGAAGGACTTTGTTTCAGCGGAGGAAGCCAGTGTTTATGTTAAAACGTTGATTTCGGGTTGAGCCTCAATAGTCCTTCAGGTTGGTGCTGTAATGCTGCTAGGTGTTTACGGTTTCTTTAGGTTTAACGCTACCTGCGCATTGGGGTTTTTTCTTTTTTTTTTTTTTTTTTAAAGTATGTTGCGCTAGTTACTGTACGGTTTTTATTTTTGTATTTTCACTTTTATATATTAAGACTAAATCGTATATTATACTCTTGTACTTCGGATTAGTCCAGCACAATCTTTTCTAGGCTTATTGCATATATTTGCACAGGACTTCCTTTATTTTATTTTTTGGTATTTTTACGTATTTTCGTTGTTTTGTTAGAATGTTCATCTTCTGAGGAAACAATATTTTGTACAGGGTTTTTTATATATATGTATATATAACGTGTTTGTTACACGCACGCTGTTATACAGTGTGAAGTCGGTGGGAGGTTTTTTCTCTCTCTCTTGTTTGTTTTTGTTTGGGCTCCGGTTAGTCCATTCACTTTAGTGGATCATTTTTGCTATTTTGGGGAACACTGCTGTCTCCTTTGTTTTTGTTATGTGGAGACTTTGGGTGTGTGTGTTTAGGGGTATTTTGGGGGGGAGGGTGTCCCGCTTCGGCTCTTTGGCATTTTGGTTGTTGTTTTTTCTTTTTGAATGGTTAATGGTAATATAGATCCCAGCAATGCTGGGTCAGGCATGCCTCTTAGATTCATTAGTTGGAATGTCAGAGGTATGGGCAATCCTGTTAAGAGATCTAAGGTTTTCACACACTTGAAACGTTTACATTCTGATATAGCATTTTTACAGGAGACTCACCTTCGCAGTAAAGATCATTATAGGTTAAATTGCCCTTGGGTAGGTCAGGTCTTTCACTCAAACTTTAATTCGAAAGCTAGAGGAGTTGCCATTCTCATTAATAAGAAAGTTCAATTCTCATCGACCAATGTTATCGCTGATAAGAATGGTAGATACATCATTGTTGCTGGTACACTAATGCAAAAAAAGGTTTTGTTGGTAAATGTATATGCCCCAAATTTTGATGATGCTGAATTTGCTAATAGACTGCTGAGTAACATCCCCTTCTTGAACACTCATTTGCTGATCCTCGGTGGAGATCTGAATTGTGTTTTTGATCCAATCTTGGATCGATCTAATCCTCGTAATCTGACTCCATCATCTATGTCTAAAATATTTTCAGATTTTATGAAACAGAACGATCTTATTGATCCATGGAGATTTCGCAACCCTTCAATCAAAAAATTTTCTTTTTTCTCCCAGGTGCATCATTCTTATTCCAGGATTGATTACTTTCTTATAGACAGAGCTCTTGATTTGTGTGTTACTTCTTCTGACTATTCTGGTATTGTAATATCTGATCATTCACCTCTGCTATTGGATATACAGCTGTCTACCTATAAACGTAGCCCACCACTTTGGAGATTTAACTCTCTTCTGGCAGATAAAGAATTTTGTGAATTTATTTCAAGTTCTATTGAGGAGTTCTTGTCCTTCAATCAAGATGATTCAGTTTCATATTCTCTGCTATGGGAGACACTCAAATGCTACCTGAGAGGTCAAATTATTTCTTATTCTGTTCTTGCTAATAAAAAGATTAATGCCAGGTTTAAAGAACTTACAGCTGCGATTAGTAACCTTGATCAATGTTATACACTGAACCCTTCTCCAGAATTACTGAAGCAGCGTCTTGATTTGCAAGCAGAATTCAATCTTATGTCAACTAAAGAGGTAGAGCACTTGTTACTACGCAGTCGTGGCTCATATTATGAGTATGGTGACAAGGCAAGTCGCTTGTTGGCACATCAGCTACGACGACAAGCCACTTCGCGTTTAATTCCTAGTATTAAAAACACTTATGCCACTATTACTACAGATCCCCTGGAAATTAATTCTACCTTTAAAACATTTTACGCTTCGTTATACAAGTCAGAATTTCCTACGGACAAAGCTAAAATGAATAAATTTCTCCATAATCTTTCAAACCCTGTTATTGATACTAATATTGCCGGGCAATTGGACTCCCCATTTTCCGTTGAAGAAGTATCAAATGCTATTACAGCTATGCAGTCTAATAAAGCTCCAGGCCCTGATGGGTTTCCAATAGAATTTTATAAATCATTTATTGGTAAATTGGCACCATTGCTTTTATCTGTGTTTAATGAATCCTTGGAAAGGGGTTCATTACCACCAACTTTCACACAAGCCACTATAGCGCTCCTTCTCAAAAATGACAAAGATCCAACCTCCTGTGGTTCCTACAGGCCATTATCTCTGCTTAATGCCGATGCAAAGGTGTTGGCTAAAGTAATTGCATCTCGCCTAGAGGATGTGCTTCCTTGTATTATATCTGAAGAGCAAAATGGTTTTATAAAGGGACGTCAATTGTTTTTTAATACCCGTACACTCTTTAATGTTATTTACTCAAAGCATCTATCTGAACTTCCTGAACTTGTCATTTCTTTAGATGCTGAAAAGGCTTTCGATAGAGTGGAGTGGGAGTACTTGTTTGCAGTTTTAAAGAAATTCGGATTTGGCGATAAATTTATTTTTTGGATTCGGCTTCTTTATTCGTCCCCTAAAGCCAGTGTACATACTAATGATGTTTATTCAGATTATTTTGATCTGGGTCGCGGATGTCGTCAAGGTTGCCCCTTGTCACCTTTACTCTTTGCCATCGCCATCGAGCCTCTGTCTATCACATTGAGATCTTCCTCCGTATTCAAGGGTATCTTCCGTAATGGAATTGAACATAAATTATCATTGTATGCAGATGATTTGTTATTATATAGAACTGATCCTGCACTCTCCATCCCGGCTGTTTTAGGTATTCTGGAGAATTTCAGCTCATTTTCAGGTTATAAATTAAATTTGGGGAAAAGTGAGTGTTTTCCCATTAATACGTCAGCATGTCATCTTCAACAGTCCGATCTACCCTTTCATCTTAGTCCATCGGGGTTTAAATACTTGGGGATTAATGTGACTCGTTCTCTATCTGGCCTTAAATCAGCTAATTTTACTCCCCTTATATCAAGGATCACATCTGATATTCAAAGATGGGGTAATCTCCCCCTTTCATTAATCGGTAAGATTAATGTTGTTAAAATGAATATCTTACCAAAATTTTTATTTTTATTTCAGTCGATTCCCTTATTTTTGCCAAAACATTTTTTTGTCTCACTGGACAAAATTATTGGTTCTTTCATTTGGGGAGGGAAGCCACCTAGGGTTCGTAAAACTATACTGCAGAGATGCAGATTTAGTGGAGGACTTGCATTACCTAATTTTCTAGCTTACTACTGGGCTGCTCACATTCATAAACTTTGCTACTGGTTAAAATCTTCTGGATCCTCTTGGTGTAAATTGGAGCTATCATCTTGTAAGGGATCTTCTATACCGGCTCTGCTCTATTCCTCTATACCCATAAAACCCTCTCTGTATACTGATAATCAGGTGGTTCTTAACACACTCAAGATCTGGTTCCAGTTGAGACGGCACTTTAAATTTGTAATGGCATCTTCCTCAGGTCCTCTAAAAGATAACCATTTGTTTCCCCCATCACTCCTGGACTCGTCGTTCTCAGTGTGGTGTGACAAGGGTATAAAACAATTTAAATATTTATATGTGGACGGTGTCTTCGATAGTTTTGCCAATTTGTCATCTCGTTATGGTCTCCCCACTACCCATCTGTTTCGCTATTTTCAAATTCGAAATTTTGTTGCCAAGCGTTTCCCTAATTTCCCCTCTTTACCTCCAGAACAGCAGTGGGAAACTATGCTATCATTTATTCCTCATCATAGAGGAACCATTTCGAAACTCTATGATACTATCCTGTCTCTTAGTAACCACTCAAATGTTAAGCTTAAGTGTACATGGGAAGGGGAACTAGGAATTCAAATACGGGAGGAGTCCTGGGAACAGGCTATAGCGAGGGTACGGTCTTCCACCTCTTGTGCTCGTCTTGGTCTTATTCAATTTAAGGTCATACACAGGGCACATTTCTCTAAGTCTAGACTTTCAGAAATGTATCCGGAAGTGGAAAACAAATGTGATAAATGCCATGGCTCTCCTTGTCATCTTAGCCACATGTTTTTTCTGTGTCCTGAGCTGGAAGGTTTCTGGACAGGTTATTTTGCCATTATGCCCACTGTTCTTGGGGTAACTCTCCAACCTTGCCCTCTGATTGCTATATTTGGGATTCCTGATCGCTCACTTACACTTAATTCTACACAAAAGGATATCATAGCTTTCACATCCTTATTAGCAAGACGTTTATTGTTGTTGCATTGGAAGTCTGCTAAGTATCCTACTATCTCCCAGTGGCTTAAAGATGTCATGTATTTTTTAAAACTTGAAAAAATTAAATATACGTTAAGAGGATGTACAGCCAAATTTTTCCACAATTGGCAACCATTTATTTCTTATTTTACTAGTCTAGAGGTATTGCCTGATTAAATGTATACCTGTTACTGATATTTATGTAATATGTTTGGTGGTTGTCTTGAGCCGTGTGGGGCGGGGAGGGGAGGGGTGTTTTTTTAATTTTTTTATTTTATTGTTTTTTTTTTTTTTATTTGAGTGTTTTTGTTTAGTGTTTTTATGTGTGTGTATGTATTTGTTTATTTAGAAAAATGAAAAGGTAAATTGGATTTCTGTAAATGCAAGTACTGTATTGTTTTCCCTTTTTTCAATAAAAAATATTTGCAAAAAAAAAAAAAAGGTTAGCATTAGGGGGTAGCATTAGGAGTTATGGTCAGGTGTCAGGGTGAGGTGTTATGGTTAGGACCAGGGTTTATGGATTAGGATTAGCAATTAGAGGTTAGAGGTTAGCATGGATGGTTAGGAGAACCTCCAAGACTAGGGTTGGCATGCTGTGGTCTAAATAATCTGGCCCTTCACACAGACAAATGATAATTTCTGAAAACCATATGGGTTTTTTCCTCGCTGTGTAACTGTGTAAAGAAACCATCCTGTAGGTTTAGATTCCTGCGTGTTCATGTTGGGTAACAAAATCAATGTTCAGAAATGATGAACTTATTCTGAAGTAATTTGTTAAAGGTTACGAGATTGTTCCAGATGTGTGACATCGCACGCATTCACAAAATACAGAATTTCTCTAGAAGTTTCCTGTCTCTAAGCTTCATGAGTGAATGCTGCAGTGTGATTGGCTCTCCTCACTCCACTAAATCATGAGCTCCGAGAAATGAGGAACAGATTACAGGCTGCACACTTTAAACAAGTTCTCATCAATAAAACAATTTAAATTTTTAACATTTCATGTTAAAGCAGTTAGTAAGTAGCAGGCCATGAGAGAAGGTCTGTGGTTAGTCATGTGTTTGTGATGCTGGTCTCAGACATGTTTATTGACGAAACGATTGAGACTCATACGAGACTAATTGCATGTAGAGAAGCTGATTGAATAAAGTATTTATCTCTGGGACAGTACCTGCTGTACGCTGTTGAAGGTTTATTCCTCATTATAACAGCACGCCTAATCTTCTCTTCCTTCTTCTGCTAACAGGCTCCCCACGAGGACAGTGTGACGTGACCCGTGCTGACTACACGTTTCAGAGACTCTTCCAAAGCGTCCATCATTTCACAGACGACTGAACACGGTGTGTAGAGGTGCTGAGCAAAAAAGCTTCCCAACACAAGAGGCAACATCTGGCTGAAAAAAATCACAGAGACATCTATCCGCTCGGGAATAAAACACTCAGCCTCGCCTCCAGGAATGCAGAAATATGAAGCAATTTCAGCCGGAATTTTTTGAATGCGTCAAAAACATTTTTTGAGATGACCCTGAAAGCAATACATACCATTCCTGCAGCTCTCCAAAAAGCAGTTCAGGAATAAATACAAAATGTTCTGAATGCTTTGGTTTAAAGGAAAGATGTCCCTTAACCACACATCAGAGTTGAGGCAACTTAGCTAACATTGTAAGTGAAGTTTATATCAATCAAAATGTCGTCTACAAACAATCTTCATTACCTGAAATCTTAATTTTCTTTCTGTTAAACTCAGTTTAAAATTTGATAATATTTAAAAGAAAAGGAAGGAGCCTAAAGCAGAAGGAGGAGCCTAAAACAGAAGGAGGAGCCTAAAGCAGAAGGAGGAGCCTAAAACAGAAGGAGGAGCCTAAAACAGACTAAACCCCAAATACACAAAGAAAATCGTGTGCGATAGATAGCATTTGCGTGTCGAGACTCATGAAGATCTTTCGGTCAGGGTCATGGTTGATTAAACTGAAAACGAGTAAGAGGTGAAAGAGCGCCTCCTACCTGCAGGGAGAGTGCTGAATCCCATGTTATTGTGGCTCAGTTCCACATCCGGGCTCGATGGACTTCCGAATAAAGGAGTTCACATCCAGTGTGATAAATGAGGCCCATTTCCTTAAAAGGAAGTAATGAGAGAAAGGTCTGTGACTTTTGATATTTTTATTGAAGAGATTTCTTCAAAGTTGTCCTGCTGAGTCGAGCAGCTCGACGTTCCATTCACTGAAATCCGTCTGCTCTTTTTCACGGCCACCTTCCTGCACCTTTTTTATGGAAACCAAAACTGGCGGGGTCAGACCGTTAAAGTCGGTAAAGTGTAGTGATCGCTCGCTCGCTCCGCAGCACGAGTGACATTTAGATAAAGGTGAAGAGAAAAAACGGCTAGCTGTGGCAGAGACGCCCTTTACTGTCTCTCAAAGTCAAATTACAGCTCAGCATCTGACATTTCCATTGTACCGACACAGCACTGCTTTATTCACCTCATTAGTCCATTAGGTACATCAATGATTCCACTCGTACGACCAACAGAGAGAGAGAGAGAGAGAGAGAGGTGTAGAAAGAGAGACCTTAAGAACCTTCTGAGAAGATCTGTGAAGAAGAGAAATGACATAAAGTAAAACTTCGTCCCCTGAGAGCAATTCAAAAAGAACAAAGAATTTTTTTTTAAATGGAAAAGCCAGAGAGAGGAACGAAAGGAACGGGATCAATGTGATGAAGAAAAAGAGTTTAGAAGTGGATGTAGATGGAAAACAAAAGAATGAAGACAAAAGGAAACTTGCTGCACATGGCTCATCGATGAATGTGGGAAACACAAGAAAGAATGGAATAAGAAGGAGTAAAGAAGGAGTGATGAATGCTTAAGTATGGAGGATGAGAGAAAGGACACAAAAGGACAAAACTGTTTACAAAAATAAATAAACTGTCATCTTTAAAAAAGCTCAATTGCTCAGCGTCTCCAGAAACTCAGGTTGGAAATCTGTTAATTATCTCTAACCC
>CM060113.1:807500-820000 GCA_030522415.1 Channallabes apus
CATCTACAAAAAGAGGACATGTGTCTCGACCAGTGAACACGTGTCCAGAAACAACGAGACAGGAGTCTAGGACTTACTGTACAAACGGAGGAAAACTGAGTGAATTTACTCACTGACTGAGTAAATGACTGCTGACTCCGCCCACTTCATCAGAACTGAAATGGTTCTCAAGGTGCTGAAGAGAGATAATAATCTGTGTACAGTTCACACACACACACACACACACACACACACACACACACACACACACACACACACACACACACACACACACACACACACACACACACAGAATTACTGAGCACTCCAGTTCAGTCGGATCATATGTAATAATAACCTTCTGGTAAACAGAAGTAACGCAGGTGGAGTTGAGCTCTAATACATTTCCGTTTGGTCTTCAGGAGTCAGACGTCAGAAGGATGTTCAGGATGGAAGCAGGAACGCTCCACCAGTTGCTCAGTGGGGAAACACCGCTGTCAATTCAATTCAATTCAATTTTATTTATATAGCGCTTTTAACAATGGTCATTGTCTCAAAGCAGCTTCACAAAAATTAAAGAAATTTAGCAAAAAATAAAAATAATAATAATAATAATAATTATAGAAAAGAAAATAATTGGAAGTGTGTATGTGTGAGGAAAATGTGCAGATAATAATAATGAGACGAATGAATGAAATGTCTCTGATGAGCAAGCCAAGGGTGACGGCGACGGTGGCAAGGAAAAACTCCCTGAGATGGCATTAGGAAGAAACCTTGAGAGGAACCAGACTCAACAGGGAACCCATCCTCATCTGGGCGATAACAGATAGAAATGATATAACATCTTGTGTGTTGTGCAGGTGAAAATTCAATATGACAGAAATTATTTAAATTGACATGCTGTCACACACTCTGCATGCGTTTGCCTCATGGGAAAGAGCAGCTCAGGAATCTCAGCCTGTTCAGAGGAACCTGCAGGAAGCGTAATACTGCAGCGCTGCATTGTGGGGCTTTGCGAGACTGTGTAGTGCACTGTGTAGTGAACAGGGTGTGATTTAGGAAACTCCGCGGTGCTCTGCTCCTGCCAGTCTCAAACCTTTTCACTTTCATTTCTGTCTCTTACCCCCTCTCGTTCTTTTCTCTCTCTCGGCGTCATTAGGGCTGTGAGGCGGCGAATGACTCGTTTATTTCTTCATCTGCTGTAATGTGTCTCCGGCCTTTTCTCAGCTCCACTCCTTTTTTCAATTTCGCTCAAATTTAGATTTGCACATCAAGGCCAGGACGAAATCAAAGCACGGCTCCGGCTTTGAACTTCCTGATGAAGAGATGAAAAGAGCAGGACTCACCTCTCCACATCACATCAGTCCATCTCTGTCTGGATGAAAGCCATCTCTCTGTCTCACTCTCTCGATCACTCTTTCTCACTGTCTTTTTATATCTCTGCCTGTCTAAGGTTCTCTGTATCTCTGTGTCTCTGTCTATCGTTGTGTTTTTTAAATCTCTGTCTCACTCTCTTTCTGTCTGACTGTCTCTCTCTTTTTTCTTGTTGTTTAACCTCTCTCTATTTTTTCTTGCTCTCTTTCTTTCTGTCTCACGCCCTCTGTGTTTCCTGTGTTCCAGTCCGTCTCTCTCTCTCTCCATATAGTTTAGGTAATAATTCTCTCTCTTTCTTTTCATTTTCTGTCATTGTTAGGTATATGTCTCTCTCTCTTTCTGTCTCTCTCTCTCTCTCTCTCTCTCTCTCTCTCATTCCATCAGAAGGTCATATCATAAATGTCTCCCTTTAGTATGTCTCTTTTTTCCCCATCATCACACCTAAACTATCACTCCAGTTCTCCTTTTCACTCCATGTCTCATCTTCTGAGTTTCACATGTAGTCCTGGACCTGATGATGTTCTCTACGACATTCAGTGTCCCGATGAAAAGCAGCATGAAAGAGACACATTTCATTGATGGTGTGCTCTCCTCACCTGCTAATAACATCTTCTCTTTTCTCCTAAATGTCACTGAATACATGTATAATTTTAGTGCAACCTCGGAAGCGCTTGGAGACGAGCTGGCGGCCATCGCACCAGTCAAACATTTCCTTTTAGATCTTTAACCTTTAATATGAAAAGGCTTTTATATTAGATGTTTTATATTTTATATTCAAGTCGGAATGAAAGAACACAGCATGCAATGAGGCAGCGCGTTTTCTCATCCCTGCACAGATATCCAACTCAGGATGGCTTTTAGGTTCAGTGATAGAAGCCAGAGGAGATAGTGGTAAGAGAAGAACACTGAAATAACATGAGATGATTTAAATGAGAACAATAGGGGGCCTGAATGAGAACCCTGTGGTACACCATGTGTCATCCAGGTGAGGATAATGATAATGTTATTACTTTAGGCTACTTTCATCCTAGATTTACCAGTATATACCAAGATAAGGAATATATTGTCACTACATGATGCAAAAAACAAACTAGTCCACACTTTTATCACTTCTAGGTTGGACTATTGTAATGCCTTACTGTCTGGTTGTTCAGCTAGGTGCATAAACAAGCTTCAGCTAGTCCAGAATGCAGCAGCGAGAGTCCTCACTAGAACCAGAAGATATGAGCACATCACCCCTATCCTATCTTCACTACATTGGCTCCCTGTGAAATTTCGCATTGATTTTAAAATACTACTCTTGACATATAAGGCATTAAATGGTCTCGCGCCGCAGTATCTGAGCGAACTGCTAGTGTCTTACGATCCGCCACGCCTACTTCGGTCAAAGGATGCAGGCTGCTTGTCAGTACCGCGTATTATGAAAACTACAGCTGGGGGCGGAGCTTTTTCTTACAAAGCCCCAAAATTATGGAATAGTCTTCCAAATAGTGTTCGGGACTCAGACACAGTCTCAGTGTTTAAGTCTAGGCTCAAAACCTATTTATTTAGCCAAGCATTTTTATAAATAGATTTGCCATAAGGTAAAGGAGCAGATCTGGGGGACTCATGGACGTAGAGTATTATGGTGAACTGGTATGTTTAGATGCTGTCTTCCTCACTCTCATTTGATCACTCAGGTTTGTTGACGGTGAGGTGATTATTTGCTTTACATCTCAGTTCCCCCTCATGCCTGTGTTTCCTTCTGGCTCTCCCTTTTAGTTATGATGTCATAGTTAGTCCTGCTGGAGTCCCTGCTTGCACTAAACAGTAAATATACATTCACATTATACATTGTTTGACTGTGACCATACCTAACTGTTATCTCTCCTTCTCTTCTGCTCTCTCCTCTTCTTTCTCTTCTCCTTTCTCTCTCCCTTTATCTCCCTTTCGCTCTCCCTCTCTCTCTCTCTCTCTCTCTCTCTCTCTGTCGAACTACACATGTCTCTCCTGAGCTGCCAGTGATCCAGACTCCCTCTGTCCTCTGGACCTGTCTGACTCATCATGGTGTCCCTCTTCTGGTTGGAGATCTCATCACATGGACGCCCCGTGTGGTCTGTTTGGGATGCATGTGGTGACTGGGGACGGTTCCACTTTACCATGAAGACGGTCCTGTCCTCGGCTGATGTGGACAGCTGTCCTCTGAGGACTCGTAACTTCAGTCACTTGATAGTTCATGACTGAAGTTTCCTACAGTCTACCTGAGCCTCCAATAACGAACTGGACTCCATATGAACATCAATTAACATCAACCGTTATACTGAACTTCCAGCCTCCTAACACACAGTATGAGTGCAGATCAATCCCTGCCATCCGTTATCACCCAGATGAGGATGGGTTCCCTGTTGAGTCTGGTTCCTCTCAAGGTTTCTTCCTATTACCATTTCAGGGAGTTTTTCCCTCAGCAATGTTGCCCTGGGCTTACCAGGTACATACTCATAATAATGACTGATAAATATTTACTCATATGTTCCAAACTTATTTCCTAGTTTTGGTTTTCTATATCTACTTAGACATCTTCAACCAGTCCAGATGACATTCACTCGCTTTTAGCTCCTGGATGTTTACAGCTGTAATGCTTGGAATGGATCTCACTCTATCTCAGACTTTCTGCCAAGCAAATGTCATCTGGCTTACAGGCTCACTGCAGAACCTCCACATACCTGATCCCGCATTGCTTCCCACCTTCAAAGAGGCCACATTTCCTGCTTTAAGTAATGTCCTGGGGTAGTCAGTGTTCTCCTGAAGTCTACAGCAATCTAAGGAACATTACCTCAAAGTCAAAAAAATAAGGGATCTCAACTAGAGAACTGGATGTGGGCATGATGCTACAGGAATAAAGAAACCAGGAAGCTAACAAGAGGCCTCTACTTCAAAAACTCATCAAGCTGAACTCGAGTAGTCGGCAGAGCGTCATTCTGCTGGAAACATTTCCGCTCTCCAGATCGATAAAGCATAATAACTTTTCAACCACAGCAAAGTGCTTAGAGACTCATAAAAAGCGCCTAGCATCGTTCTGCTGCATTATTACAGAGTCTATAAAACATGACAGCAGAGAGGAAAGTCTCCTAACAAGAACTGCTTCAGTGTCATGAATTACACAACAGCAAGCCGACGCTTTCCTCTGATTTAAGATTTAAAAACACATTATTTAAACCCAGATTTCTCCTGTGCGAAATCTGAATCGGAAATGAATGAACATCCTATATTGTGCTTTTCTGCAACTTTCATGAACACACACACACACACATGCACAAACACACTGCACTTCACCTCTGGTGTTTCCGAGGACGTGTCAGTGTGAAAGCCGGGCCGAGCTACAGTCGAGTTTCAGTAAGACGAGCTTCCTGAGCTCTAAAGTTTCAGAGCTCTACAGGATTGTATTTCTTTTGTTCCTGCCACTTTTGCTGCAATGGGCACTTTTTTATCCGTTTTAGCTTCCTCTGCTCTTCCGGAGAGAGCGATAGCACTCATTTTTCTCCTCTTTTCATGAACTCAAAGGATGTCTGCTGTTTTTTTTTCTGACTTGGCAGATGTGCTTTAGCAAAAACAGCTCATCACTGATTAGCAAAACGATCCGGCGTTCAGCTTTTGCTATTTTTTTTTCGTCTCCTCTTTTTTTCCCCGTCATTTTATACGTATAAAACACTGACATACCTAATCTGCCTTTTCTGTAACAAAAGAATGAGGCAGAAAGAGAAAGGAGCGATGCGCAATGCCATTCAGATGAGAAGAAAATTCATCAGTAATGAGCGCGTGGAAATACAGTACGTGTTTTATTTTTCAGTCCTGGCCTTGGGTGAGATGCAGATGGAGCTGTGAAGTTTGTATAGCTTTCATCAAGTATAAAAAGTCATTTTTCTAACAAGAGTCCACTATTCCTCTTCAAGTCCATACACAGTGCTGTTCTAATGGCTGAAAGGAGTTGGGGTGGATGAGGAACACAATACCGTCCTTTCTGTTTTAGGTAATGAACTCACTTGTGCGGTTGAGTTTAACTGTGAGTGGATGCTGACGTACGCAGATCTACAGATGACAGAAGTACAATTTATTAATTATTAACAGACCAGCGTTGCTAATCCTAACCTAGAGCGGTCCATGTCTCAGAGGACGTGATTTGCTGAAGACTGGAACACATGGAGGCTCTGGACTGCAGCTCCCATCATCCACTGCCAGTCAGGATCTCATTTATATAATTACATCCACCAGGTGTGTGTTTAAAGTACGCCTTTGATCGGCGCGATGAGGACAGCCGCACTCTCACTGCCGGAGCAGAGTCACGTCACGGCCCCTGTTCCCAGCCGCCGGACGTCAGAGAGGACGCCCGTCTGAGGCCGCGCCCACAGAGAGAGCTGGGAGGGGCCGGTCCGGCCATCCACCGAGAGCAGAGTCAGTGTGAGCGGACGGAGACAGGAGCTGCTGTCCACGTGGCCCCATGCTGCCACTCTGTCCACTGCTCACCAGCCTGTGCCTGCATGCCAGCGGGGCACTGCCCACCGGGTCTGCACGTGCACAACATTCCTTTCCTTCCCGTTTACCTAAATAAATTACCCTATTTCCTGTAAGACCTCGCCTCGTGTCCGTGCTTTATGGTGCCGCTCGTGCAACATGGCTCGAACCCGTTACGATCAGTCAAATCTCAAAGAACTAAAAAAAACAAAAAAGGGTTTGTTGTGCTAAAACTGTGTGTGTGTGTGTGTGTGTGTGTGTGTGTGTGTTTGTGTGAAGGCCTAAGTAAGATTATTGAACTTCAAATTTATGAGAAAAGTAAATCTGATGCGTCGTCCCGCGGGATTTTCTCCACATTAAAGGTGTGAAATGTGATACGTGATATAAAAGCTCTTCACCTGAAGTCACCGCCTTTAAAATGCTGTTTTTTCCTGAAGAAATATAAAAGAAGTATTTATTTTCCAGAGTGTTATTGTCACCCCTCCTTCCTCCTTCAGGAGGTGATGCAGAGGATAAGGAGGAAAAAACACAGGAAGTGACTTTATAACGACTGCTTGTGTAAAGAGTCTTAATGAGGGAGAAGACGTTGATTAATTGAGCATAATTGAGTGTAATATGTTGTGTTTGACTAAAGGTTGGTAACTCGTAATTACACAGACATTCAATAATAAAAGAGTCTTGTGAATCTGTTTGTTTGTCTCGATCTCAGGAACACGAGACCTCAAAATCAACACCAAGGAAGAATTTCATTATATGAATATAGACGATTCTTCTACGTATATATAGAGAAATGAAATGACGTTACTCTCAGTCTCCTTACAAACAACACCAGGTACAAACATTTTTATGTAAAAGAACAAAATTGTATTAAAGATAAACAAACCTTAAGACAAATGACTTTATCTGTCCTGTACAAAGGGACACGTAACACATGACAAAAGGCCGTTATGGTGCAAAGTGGAAACATTGTAAATAAAGAATAGAGAGAAAGAGCTGTTAGTTTGTTTAAAGTGACGTGTGTGTTCAGTTCTTTATCTTTAACATGTTTCTTTACTGTACATATGACAATAAACTTGAAACGTTTGCTATTAAAGCTCTAGTTTTCTACCGGTCACCTTTTCTCAGCGGGTGTGTAAGTGATCTCTCATCACGCTCCATCAGGACGTTCTTCTGTCCACATGGAGGATCTCTGTCCTTCCAGAGACTGATCATGTGTTGTTCAGCTCTTAACCTAATTCCAGCCTCAGTCTCCTTAGCTGTTGTCTTTGCTTGATGCAGGATAATAATGTGATTCTTCTGAAATACAGTAATGTCTTTTCCATGTCCACGGGACACGTGTCCCCACACTGCTGTGTAAGAAAAATGAGAAGCTTCTCAGTGCATCAGTTAAAGTTAAAAGAACTGTTGTAGCTGAAACACATTAATCACCGCAGTAATAATACAATTAAGGGCTCTGGAGTATTATTTAAATTCACATTGCGAGAGGGCCGGGGTGTGTGTGAGCCGTTACTACTATTACTAATAGTGTGTGTGTATTTACGATCACAGCGAAAGCAGTACGACACTCGTCTCCTCCACCGTAGATCAGAATTTTATTCTTTATTACTTCCTATACTTAGTATATATATATATGTAAGTATGTACAATAGTTTATTATTTCTTATTATTAACTCTTTTCGCATCTAACGTGTGTAAAATGTGCAGAAACCTCGAGTGAAGACGATTAGTGTCTTAGTGCTTTCTCTGCTCTGCTTCAAATTTACACTCTGCAGGAGACGTGATCTGTTCCAACACGCACCCCCAAATGTCTTCCAATTACAGATTAAAATAGCGACGGGAATCTTTTTACCATAATAGAAAAAACTACAGGTAAGGTGAGATATGTGAGGCTTATCAATTATTATTATTAGTGTTTTCTCTTTTTCAGCTGTAAAGCAGCGTGAATGTTTCCAGTCGTAACGAGCAGCTCTGGATCTCTGACAGAGACACGACTGACTCACGTTCTCAGTCAATTTATATATTTATACATCAGGTTTATTGTTCAGGGTTTTATGGCTGGATGTGAGCTGCAGTTGAGTCGGAGTGCGACCCGCTGGCATGTTCTCACCCCTCACGTGAGTCATCACTGGACACCTGATTCACTGATTCTTCAGGTTCTCCGTCTGTCTCTCCCTGTGCGAGGATGGTTAAGGGATAAAACCCCTCTAATCAGAACACAGTGCGACGTCACCAGCGCAGACACCACTTCCTCCTGCGTCACCATGGCAACATAAACACCTCAGGTACCGTGGCTGCTACTGTGGCAATTTCACACGACTGAAATAAAACATTGATTAAATACTGAGGCAAAAACTGATACATTACAAAACGGATATTACTGAAATATATATATATATATATATATAAATATATAAATTGTAAATAACAGTGATTTGATTAAATTTACAATATGGACGTCCTCTTCACTACAGAGATGAATATTATGCAGATTAATAGCCTGTGTAATATTAACATATTGCTTATATCTCATATTAAATTATATTTAGATTGCTTATAAATGATTATTATTAAAGTAATAGTAATATTATGCCGTCCTTGATAATAATAAATGGTGCATGAAATTAACGACTCATAACGGAACGCTTTCTGTCCTGTGGTTTGAAATCTTACTGAAGATTCCGGTCCAGTCGAATTCACGAAGCCAATCAGAATGCAGCATTTGTTTTACAGTCTGATTGGTCAGAAGCTGCTGTGTGTAAAAGACGTCTTCACTAAACACACGTGTAGACGTTATCGTTCCCGTTTAACAGACTTCAATTTCTTTGAAATTGTTTGATGCTGACATTTAGATCGATGGCCTGAAAGATAACGTGTGTTTAACATTTAACACTTCATCATCCGTTAGCATCATGCTGTGGCTAAGACTACAACCGCAATCAATGCATTCATTCATTCATTCATTTTCTATACCGCTTAATCCTGTGTTCAGGGTCGCGGGGGACCTGGAGCCTATCCCAGGAGACTTCGGGCACTAGGCGGGGTACACCCTGGACAGGGTGCCAATCCATCGCAGGGCACCGCAATCAATGCGTTATAGAATATTCTACATGGACCAGCTGGTGCTGTAACTGTACGTGTCAATGTGCATGTGATAAATTTATATTTCAATAAACTATACGCTTGTATCCCAGAAGGTTAAAGACATTTGAATGTAAATGAAAATCCAATCGTGTATGAATTCAAACAAACAGCATGATGAGGTTACATTTATTTCCTTTCATTTTATTTGAATAAAACTTCAAATAGACATGAAAAATGAGCCGCACCCCTAACCCCACCCCTAACCTCATGTTCTGTAGATGTTTTGAGTTACACAAGCGAACGGAAGCACCCAGCTTTGACCTCTGACCTTTCTAATTCCCTGCACTTTTACTGAAGCATCACTTCAGTACTTCTGCCTTTAACCGAGTGCATGTTAACACTTTTATTTAAGTACTATTTTTCAGTTGTTGTTCCTCTCCAGTTCACCTGCGTGACCCGACTCTCCTACACATGTTAAATATAATTTTTGGAACACTGGTGCTGTTGAACTTTTCAGCGATGGAGTGGATGAAGTGCTGCAGCGTTCTGCACAGGCTCCTCTCTTCTCCTCTCCTCTCCTCTTCTGCTCGTGCTCACACGCTCATGTAAAATAAAGTTTTAAAAAGTACAGATTTATGAATTTATGAAGGCGTGACGATAAACTCCTGATGCTCTCGAGCCCGATGGTGGAGCGACCGTCTTCTTCGTCGAGCTCTCAGTGCAGATAAACTGATGGAACTGAAGCGTCGCGTGTTCACGTGATGAACGGCTGCAGGTCGCTGAGGTGTCGAACTTTCATTTCTCTCCTGTGGCCCAAAACTCAATCTTACACACGTTTACTTTCTGACAGAAAATTAGAGAAAAGGAAAAACTTTACTACCGATAAACCATTAGAGGTTTATTATGGAACCAGTTCCACGCTGGACTCCTGCAGATGTGCGAGGGAACCGTTCTGATGGTGATGATGATGTCACAGCTTCAGTTCCACCTGCTCGCTGGAGGCAAAAGTGGGCGTGGCCATGTGACATGGAATACGGCCTATTTTTTTTGGGCATTTTTCAAGCTGAATCTGGAGAGAAATCGGTCATTTTTGTTTACACACACACACACACACACACACACGCACACGCACACACACACACACACACACACACACACACACCCCTGAGCAGAAAGAAAGTGCGCATGTGTAAATATGGCTGTTGCACTAGCTAAGCTAAGACTGCAGTGTTTTCAGTGAAGTAACTAAAAAAAAAAGGATTTATCAATATTTTAGTGTGCACTTAATAAGAGAATTATTGATATCTTGGTCAAATATGCATTAAGACTTAATTATGGCTAAATAAAAGATTCAATATCACCAATGAGGCAGTGAATTACATCTAGTTTATTAATAATGAATAGTTTACGTTCTCACTAAGCGTTATTTACTGCAGTGACTCGGCGCCGAGCTGCGGCTCGCTCAGGTAAAGAAATCAATCTGACTGTGAAGTGACTTCTCCTTCGTCCTGCTAAATAACCTAACGATGTGCTAATTAAGCTCCTGATCTATAAATGTGAAGTCAGAGGTGTGTGCAGTGACAGGACGGAGGAGGTGGACAGGATTTATTGGTAAAGAAATGGAATAAAAATGTAGCGAGATACCTCAGGGGTTAATCATCAGATCATTGCGTTAATTAACAGCGGTGAAGCGTAGGTGTGACTTCGCCGTGTTACAGTTTTACACAAACGTCCATATGGTTTCAGAGTCGTGTAGAACGGCTCACACTACGGAGATCATCACCGGCACCAAACATCAAATCTTACTGAATATTTACCACTGAGTCTAATTATGTTTAGTCAGTAAATTAGCAGCAGATTAAGGCTTTATTAATCATCATCCCCTTTTATAAGATATTATTATATATTATATATATTATTATTATTCATTCATTCATTCATTCATCTTCTATACCGCTTTATCCTGTATTTAGGGTCGCGGGGACCTGGAGCCTATCCCAGGAGACTCAGGGCACGAGGCAGGGTACACCCTGGACAGCGTGCCAATCCATCGCAGAGCACACACACACACACACACACACACACACACACACACACACACACACTCATTCACACACTACGGTCAATTTGGGAACGGCAATTAGCCTAACCTGCATATCTTTGGACTGTGGGAGGAAACCGGAGTACCCGGAGGAAACCCACCAAGCACGGGGAGAACATGCAAACTCCATGCACACAGAGACGGGAACCGAGCCTGGCCGGGGAATCGAACCCAGACCCTGGAGGTGCAAGGCGACAGTGCTAACATTATTATTATTATTATTATTATTGTATATTTTTCATGCTGTTATTTTAAACAGTTTCTAATAAAACTGACTGAATAAAACTGAACAACTGACAGCTGATGATGTCATGGGGGCGTTACAGAACGGACCAATCAGCAGCTCTGTTTAAACTCACACTCTGGTTTCTTTCTTTCAGATTAAAAGGTAAAACAATCTCTCTCGCTGATGAAATGCTGCTGAATTTAAATTCACACTGATGATGTCATAATGGCGTTACACCAACCGACCAATCAAAAGCTTCCCTTTAACTTTAACACAATGACTTTAATCCTTCTTTCTTTATTATTTAAGAAAAACCCTTTAATCCCTGCGTCAGTTTCAGCTGCCTGTGAGTGTTCAGGTGTTGCGCATGTCGATATGTAAATATGAAACATTTCTGTCATTAACATTCTGTAGTTCATTAAAGCGTTATTTCCAGGTGTGTAGCCGGAGATAAGCCACTTCGTGCTTTATTTCTTTTTAATAAAGAAAGGTCCTTTATCGTGTAGCTCCACGCCGAGTGTGAGAGAGAAACTCAGAGAAGGAGGAAGAAAACTCCAGAAAACATTTAATCAAATAAAAGTTAAACTTCTACAGAATCTCAATGCGCAGATTCTCTTATCGATCGGGATGAGAATAATTTCCTAGAAAGATCACGACCTCTCTCCTCATAGCGCTGCATAAACACACCTCAGTGGGGTCGTAAAGAGGAAATATAACGCTCATTAAATACCGAATAATACGCGAGTCACGCGCGCGGAGACGAGGCTGCGAGAGACTCAACGCCGGGGCTGATGGGAAGCGAACTCGGATGTGGGCGAACGCAGGCTTCCCATTATCCTCGGTAATGGAGGCTCGTGGGCTGCTAATGGTACATTATTCCACCTGACCTTTGACCCTTGACCTGAAGAGAGGAAATGTTAGCAAAGCCATTTGGATTCTCGTTTTCACCCCGAGGGAGAATCAGCAGCGTCTGTCACAGGATCGCCGTTAAAGATGCGATTGTTCCCCGAGAGACAGATGATGATGTCATTTCCTGTAGATCTGTGGAACTTTATTTAAGGGAAGTGTGTGTGTGTGTGTGTGTGTGTGTGTGTGGAGAAAGTGTGTGTAGGTGTGTGTGTGTGTGTGTGTGTGGAGTGTGCGTGTGTGTGTGGAGAGTGTGTGTGTGTGTGTGTGTGTGAGTGTGTGTGTGTTTGTGTGTGTGTGTGTGGAGAGTGTGTGTGTGTGTGTGTGTGTGTGAGTGTGTGTGTG